>JAAGKR010010184.1:0-23708 GCA_011419295.1 Clarias macrocephalus | reverse complement strand
AAACCAGATTTACAGTCAGAGAAAATCAAAATAACACACTTAACATAATGATCTAAAGTAAGTCAACCTGGAAAACATCATAACATTATTTAATGTCTGCAGAAATCTGTCACTAAACCAGGTGTTATATCAACTTCACATTAACATTGATAAACACAGTCTGTACATCAGCTGACACTTTAGCAACACTTTTTAAATACACTCACTCACTCATTCTCTATATTGTTTATCCTGTACTGGGTTACACTAGATGAGACAGGAATTGGAATCAGAAGTTAAAAGCAATGATCAAACACAAGAGGCGATCATATAATACAGGCTCAGTAAACATCTGTATAAATCACAAGAGCACATGCATCACACCATGAGTCAGTCTGTCTGTTTGTTTTGGAGTTCTGTTTATACTGCTTGTGGAATTGCTCACGTGTGTGATTAGATCTCCAGTGATCTCGATTGAGAATTGTACTGTAGTTCTCATTCAACATGTTTCTATCCTGTGGTGCCTCACATGAATCTGGCGACTGGTCTCTGACAATATGATAATAACTATTTCATTGTTTTTATGCAAGGTTTATATATATATTTATTATTATTGTGAGAGCAACAACACATTAGTTGAAATAAAATAATTAAAACAAATATGAAAGACTATTAAAGATTTAGTAGTTATTCAAATAAAAGATATCAGGATCAGTTCACTATTGTGTCCTGATATTGGATTCATATAGAGAATTTAAACAGGTGATTGGTACATCCTTCAAAAATCTCTTCTACTTTGTAGAGGAAAATATTGTGATTTACAAGCAGGGAATATTAATAACTGCAGTACTTCTATTATTAACTGTAAATGTTCTGTTTACAGGCTGTAAGCTGGTGAAGAAGACAGAGGTAGAGGATGTGACTGGGTTCACAGGAGAGTCTGTAGTTCTGCCCTGCGTCTGCACTGACATACAGGACAAACCACAGGATCTGAAATGGGAGTTTAATAGAAACAATCAATATCAGGAAATTTACCCTAAACAGACTGAACATCACAGAAACAGAGTCAAACTGGTCAGTAACAACTCTCCAGGAAACCTCTCTCTACTCATATCACACCTGACTGAAGAGGACCAGGGACACTACACATGTTCTGTACAGAATAATAGAAAACAAATCAGACTGTCTGTTAAAGGTACATTTAGTCATTACTGACTGTGAGCTCGCTTTACTCCAGTGTCATGTGCCATATTACTAACAGTGATAAAATAAATCATTAGTTGTAATAAGTTTTGTCTTTCCAGTAGGAAAAAGAGAAACTTCAACAGCCACAAAACATCCATCAAAACAGCCTCCACCTGCATCACCATCAACAACACTGAAACACAGTAAAGAGCAAATTTCACTAAATCTAGTATAAGCCATTAAAATATTAATAACTGCTTCAAAAAGTAACCAATGCTTGTGACTTGATTCCAATTCCTACCTAGTCTAGTCTTTTTTTTTTTAAATAATATATAATTTTATATTAAGCTAATATTTTATACAGAGATAGTATATTATAATGGGATAAGTGGAAAACTTTTACACCATTTGCCAAGTTTGAGACATATTACAAAAATCTCACCTTCATCAATTTATCCACAAGTTTACCCTTCCTTGACAAACTACACTGCCTGGCCAAAAAAAAAAAAATAATAATAATAATAATAATAATTGTACAAAATACTGTACTAAAGAGCCATTGATTGGATAATTACTGCAGTGATTAATATCAGTTTCAGTTGTGTAGTGGAAATTTAATTAACAACTCTGGAGACTTTAAATAGTATCACAACAAGAGTAGAGGTTTGTTTAAACAGCGCTGGACATCTCCGCTACTCACACAGCAAAAGCGTCTCTAAGAGAGAGGTAACCCCTCCTCATCTCACAGTGCCTTATATATTCTAACAGAGCAGGTCATGGTGACATCTCATAAAACACATAACGATTAAGAAAGCAATAGAGCTGTTCCCTTTGGTGTTGATAAGCAGGCGAGTTACATCTTCTGACGCCGAGTTTCTGTTAACGTAGATACAGAACATCTTGTTCTTTCTTGCACAAACACATATTCCTAGCTCTGCAATTCTACTGTAACTCAGCCTTGATTATGTAGACTTTTAGTAAGACACAGTTGATTAAAAAATTTCTACCACAGTTGGCAACAACTCTTTCAACACTAACTAATGCAATGAGTGGCTTCTCAAATTATTGGCCTGAATCAAATGAAGTTATTTAAATTAGGTTAAGACCTGTCCAACATATGAGGGTTTTGACGTGGGGTTGCTTCATTTGGTCAGTTGAAGGCTCAGAACCATTATGTGGCAATAAGATGAGCTCTATAGTGGGCTTTTGTAATTATCTGAAATAAGTCCTGACATGTCCTTAAAAAAAAAAAAAATCATGTCACTTACTATAAAAAGATTATGTAGTCATCATTTAGCCATATCAACCTGTTTCTTAATTGTGCTATCTTTATTTTTAAAGAAGGTATTATTTTTAAAAGTATGTTATGAGCATGCTTTACTCCACTGTCTCATGTGATATGTCTACAGTGATAAAACCAATAATTAGTTTTATATTAATAAGTTTTGTATTTTCTGTAGAAACAACAGTAACTTCGAGGAAAACAGACCCCACACCTCCATCAAAACCATCTCAGAGTAAAACAACACACTTTTCACCTGCATCATCCTCAACAACACTGGACCAAGATAAACAGCAGACAGACAGCAGCCTCCCTCTAGGTGCCAAAACTTTTTATACCCATCTGTCAATCCTAGATGCACATTTTCAAAACTCTTAAAATAATTCTCTTAACAAAATACAGCTTAGCTAACATTTGATCTTGCATGTAAAATGCATGAAGTTACCAAAACAATTCCTAAATTCTACCATAACACGAATCAAGGTTTCTCCCAACAAGATCATATTGTCACTCACAACATAATGATCTAAAAACACATAGAAACTGTGGCCTTACCAGCTGCATACTTATTTTTTAAATTCAAGTTACCAATGCAAAATTTCATTGTTGTCTTCAGTTATTCAATTATTTTAAAGAAATGAATCAATAATGTATTGATAGCTCTTAATATGCCACTTTACTGTCTCTCAAAGGGACAAGGGAAAAAAAATTGTATCCTTGTGGATAGTTGCTATGGTACACAAACAGTATTGTAACATGTGCAAAAAAAGTGCTGTAGATACATAGATATATAGAGTTGTGTGTAGATATTGCCACTGAATGCATTTTGAAAATGGTCCACAGTTATAGTCACATATAATGTTGTTATAATTGTATGAAAGTTTTGAAAATGTAAGTATGAAATAAATGCTTTTAGTAATAAAAAAGAGAGAAAACTAACTCATATTTTTACTTTTAAATTTCTTTGTTCTTATTACCCAGTTATCAGCATTCTGGCAGTTTTGTTGTTGGTGATATCTGGTGTAGTGACGTTTATTTGTTGGAGACGCAAAGGTACGCACACATTCAAGACAGTTGAATACAATTCTGTTGTTAGCACTAAAGGTGTAATTTTAAGGTCTTTTGTCGTTAGGAGGAAGATCTGGAGAGGACGTGATTACTGATGGACGTCAGGACTGTAAGAGAAAGCAGAACGATCAGGTTAGTGTACATGCAGGCTTGGTTAGTGTACATGTGCTTGTTTTATTGTCAGGCATCTTTTTGATCTAGAAGATAAATGACCTAAAACGCAGTATAAAATGTTATTATCAGCATCACACAATATGTGTTCTCCAGCTACACACCTGAAAAAAAAAAAAAAAAACTCTTTGAATGCCCATTAATCCCTGGCAGTCTTTGCCAGATATTTCCTGGCATGCAGTATTCATTACTTTATTCTTAATATTTTCATAAATTCATAAATTCCACATCACTGTAGGCCTATAGCAGAGTTCTTGTTTTTTTATTTAAGTATATTTATTTAAATATACCAAAGGATATATTTTTGGCTGTCACTGGCACTGAAATGAAGAAAAATTATTGGTTCATTGCATCAACGGGGGAGGGAGTTCCGGGCATGGGTCAGGCAGGGACCCTCACAGATCGGCCTGGATCCTGTCATGGACCAGCTGGCTGTTTAAAATGGCTACATCTGTATGCGGGTAATATGGATAATGTTGTTCTGCCTTTCCACAGACTGTACCTGATGTTACTTACTCTACTATAACCCACGTTAACACAGCAGGAGCAGCCCAGGTCCATATCAACGATGGAGAGGGAACTGAATATGCCAGCATTATAACAAACTAATCCACAGTACATATATAGAATAATGCTGAAAAATGATTTGTGTGCTGATTAAGTGCTGATAATCTTGCAAATCATATTTGGGGTTTGCCTGTCATTTTATAGATTTTGTGTATCATTCTTATATCAGGTTAAAAATAAATATTATAAATGACTCTTGTCATCACCCTGTTTCGTGTAAGATAACTGCTAGATAAGTTCCTGTTTGTGTCTTGTGAATGTGTTTTCTGAGAATAGTCTTTGTGAAATTGTCCTAACATTCCTTAGCCACCGTTGCTTAAACTGCTTCAAACTAATTTGTTTATCAATCATTGTCTTATTTTACACTTACGCTGCAATGTATACTACACAGGGTGTTCAGCTATGTTAAGTGTGATTCCAAACCGGAGGGAAGCAAAAACGTTCAGTTCACCGGAAGAGGTAATGAAAAAATTCCCATCAGTCATTGTGTCTCACTGGGGCATGAAAAAAAAGGAGCTTGAAAAAGAATTTATATATTTATTATCATTATTATTGAGGACGACATCATATTAAAAGAACACAAACATTTACATTTTAATTTAATCAGGAAATCTTTAGTATTATACAGGCAAGTAATCTGTAAAAAAAAAAATCTCTGTACATCTTTAATCAATTATTATTGTAATTAATCCATATATAACATTTTCACGGCAGCAGCGACAGGTATCCCAGGTGCTTATGTCACAATGGTAACACACAGAGGAAGTGACGTCTGTGCTCGTGACTTCACAGGGTGAACCATTCCGAATTGTTGAGTTTTGAGGAGGAAAGTTCCCTTTAACGACATTCCCTGCAAATGTAGCAGGGAGTAGGGAGCACCCCGTGAAGTACACTTCGGAATGGAACACAGCCATTATCTGTCCACTCCTAAAAATAGACTTAATACTACTATCAGTGCACTCGCCAGACATCTGCTGGTCAAAGTGTAAAATGGGACAATGACACAAAGAATGTCAGATCATCAGCAATCAGAGACATCCAAACAAATCCAAAAATTTTGCAACAATGCAAGATCAAGAAATCTATGCGCTATATGCAAGGCTTGTTATTTCAGGTAATTGACATTAAGCATTATAAAGTGTATTTTGGGTTAAATTATTGCTATAGAATTTTGACATGTATATGAGTCTAATGAAGAGATATCAGTGAGAAACAGTCTGTAGTCAGATAGTATTTTTAAAACCAAGTAGAGAAATCTATCTTTTTGGGCAATGAAAATCACTTGGAGCTCAGTATCCACAAAAGCACTGAGATTGTGGTTGACTATGAGAGGAAAAGCAGGTCCCTTGTCTTCCAGTGAAAGCAAGTGAAGATTATTGGCTTCAACAGGTACCTAGGGGGTCCTAATCAATAAGTCACTAGTCTTGAGTCACAAGACTTCGATCCAGGTCCAGTTCAGGGAGGGACAGAGTAGACTGATCTACTTGAAGATCTTGCAATATGTGCAAAGGTTTCTATAGATCTTTTATTCTATGGCAGCAACCAATGGTCTGTACTGCTTGTGGTCTGTGCTTCATGATGGTGGCATTAGGGCTTAGAGCTTAGAGGTCAGCAGTTGGAGCTGGACATTGTGGAAGGAATGATTGACAATATCAAAAGGACAATGTCAGAGTCAAAAGGACAATGTCAGACTCATCTGTGGGCAGAGTCACAGTTCTAAACTATGTAGCAGTACCTGAAGTCCAAAGAAGAACAATGACTTCGGCAATGCATGGCTCTGCCTGCCTGTCACCATCAAATGCAGGTTTTGGGTCTGCTGCAAAATGCTACTGATGAAATAGATCTCTTTTAACTGAAGAGGTTTCATCAGTAGACGACAGTAAACCAAACACCAGGACACTTACAGTTGCAAGACAAAGAGAAACTGAAACATGGACTATAATCAGAGAATCTAATCTAACAGAACAAGGTGCAGGTGACAACATCTTAGACAATGTCACTAGTGAAGTGGATGATGAGGAATGGAGTCTGAAACGAAATGTTAATTATAAAAGTTCTACAGAAAAAGGTATAATGCAATAACAAATACAATTTTATTTATTCGTACTTAATTATATATTCTCCATGAAAAATGTATGCAAAAATAACAGGACCACCAAATAGTGTGAACAATTTGTCATTAAAATAAAGAATATTTACGGGAAGTTTCTACAAACAATGGTGTTTGCACCTACTTCTTGATAGAGTGAATGGGTACCTTGTCTTATATGACATGAAATGCCAACAAAACTGAGAATTTCATAGGGGAATAATAGCAGATTCATTTAAAGGTGACCATATTGATTGATTAAGGTGTGATGCACCATTAACTTTTACTACTTCTACTAAATGATAATAAATAACTTTTTAAACATTTTTTTTCACATTAGACGATTAAGTTTTACAAATTTGATCATAAATACACAAAACAGTGTGTTAGACAGCTAACCTTTGGGGAAAATGCTTTGCAAATGATCTCATTATTGAAAGCAGTAACAAAGCCAGAGAAACACAAGTCCAGATCATCGCTGGAATAAAACTGAATATGCCACATTATAACAAACTAATCCACTGTAAATATGCAACAGAGACATTTAAAATATTATAAAATAAAATAGTTGCAAACACAACAAAGCAAATATAAAAATAAAACTGCACAATATTAAAAAATGGCCAGCACAATATTAATTTTATGTGTTTTTTTTCAAATAAATTTAACAGTTTTAGACATATACATCTATGTATATCCTTTGTTTAAGTTAGCTAAGAATATTATTTTGCATTAATTTTTTTTTTAATGATGAAGCTTTTTAAGTTATTTTGCTTTTATATATTGAGTGCCTGTCACCTTTATATGTTAGGTTTATTAGCATTATATCGTGTTAAAAAATAAAATAAATAATCACTCTAGAAGGTTGTTGCCATCTTAGTGTTTTGCTGAAGCTCTTGTTCGAAATGTTTAAAATTTTTGTATGAAAATTATATGAGGAGGATTGTTTAATCTGACTGGAGGGAATGTGTGTTTTAAACCCTATAGTTATTTTATTTTTACAATATTCAAGCAGTGTGTCTTTATATGCAAGATAAACATACACGTCATGCCTTGTGTTATAATGTCCTTATTTAGAGCTGTTCAGCTTTGATCATGTGGATTTTATATTCATAATCAGAGATGAAAAGAGTACTAAAATTTTGTCCTCAAGTAGAAGTACTGTTACTTCAGTAAAATTTTACTGAAGTACAAATAAAGTTACCATTATAAAAATCTACTCAAATAAAAGTAAAAAGTAGCTCATAAAAAAATTACTCAGAGTAAACATTACAGAGTTAGGTTTATTTTTTTATTTTTATTTTTTAACAGCGGAGTGGGATATGGTGTTCTAGCTTAGTTTTAAAAAAAATGAGCAGATATAAATCTCAAACTAGTTGTTTTTAACTGAAGGAACACCTTTGCATAATAAAGCTGTTGTCTTTCTTGTGCTTGAAAATCAAAATGGTTAGTGTGGAAGGTCAGGTAGATGCCGATGTGGGGACAGTCAGAAACCCTGGAGTGGAGTCTGGAGCGGCGCGCGACCAGGACACGATACACACACGCGAGCGCAACCAAGCATTTATACAAAGCAGAATATTTTTTGCATTTTCATTCATTTGTTTTACTCAGTAGCTCATATGATTTAAAATGTAGCGAATTACAATACTTCAAACAAAACATACTTAAGTAAAATTACAGATTTTAAAAACTACTTTAAAAAGTAGAAGTACACAAAAAAAAAACTACTCAATTACAGTAACGCGAGTAAACGTCATTCATTACTTTCCACCTCTGTTCATAATTAACTTCAGTCTAAAATGTACTGATGAAGAGAGTTGAGCTAATGAATAAGGAGGATTCTACACTCAGATTATTTTACATTCCTATAATAATAACAGTGTTTTTTGTGCAAATCAATGTTTTTACACATTTGACATTAATAACCCATGCAAAGTGTAACCGAATATTTACTTTCATGTAACTTGTCTTAGCTGTAAATACTGTAGATGAAAGTGAATTTCACATGCAGTATCTATTTCCTGTCTACAGAAACACACTTACTGGTGATTATACTGATGGACATTAATTCTAGTTGGGACAAAACTCTAATGTGTGACGAAAAGGGAAGTTAATGGCTCACTTTAGGTCCAATGAAGTCACATAATCTACTGTATATTCATTTGTACTTTATATTTGATTATTACTATAGGCTAGACAATAAAGAAACATATTTAAATATCAAGTTGAGATTAAATATAACATTTAAACACAGCATTTTAATGTATATAAATGACCGAACAAATATATTATTTTGGTAATTTATGATTTCATCAAAGGAAAAAATATTCATGCAAATATTGACCAAAATGACACCTAATGCAGATTACAATGATAATGAAGTATGATAAAAGCATGACATAAGAGAACATATCAAATCTTAATACTGCATATAAAATGTAAATGAGGTCATGGAAAGACTGATGAAAGAGATTCTCACAAAGAGAAATGATGTAGCGGTTGTTGAGGTTTCCTGAAAAAGAAACTATTTAAAAGAGAGACATTGAGGCATTGCGCACATGCTGTGTGTGTGTGTGTGTGTGTGTTGCACTTTGAGATTCTGGCGTGTGAACAGAAGACTCAGTAATGATGAAGTGTTTGTATCTTGTGTCTGTTGTGTTTCACGTGGCTGCAGGTGAGTGAAGTTATTTTCTATTTTCTATTACAGAAAGGAGAGAGAATATTAGCCAGTTCTTAGTTCAGCTGCTTTGTGTTTAGTTCATGTGCTTTCTGTCCAGACTGGGTTTACAGTAGGCCGTAGTTCAGCCCTGTTCCTGAACAACCAAACCAAACACTGTCAAATGTTCATCATTTAGAGTTTTAATCAACAACAACTTGACTTACTACAGTGTTATAATATTAATAGGACTAACAGAGATGAACACATTCAATGGAAATATTTGATTACGGATTTATATTTTATAAATGTAATGTTACTAAAATGCTACGTTTCAAGAGCAGCATGTACTTCTAGTTAAACTGTCCAAAGTCAGCAGTAATCTTTATATACAAGATAAACATACACATCATGTCTTGTGTTATAATGTCCTTATCCTTTATTTACTTCTCCCTGATTAACTTCAGTGTAAAATGTACTTATTAGAGAGGTGGACTAATGAATAAGGAGGATTCTACACTCAGATTATTGTATATCCCTATAAGGCTTACAGTGTATGCTTTTACACATTTACCAAATTACACAAGTTCTGTCTTATTGAATGTATCTACAACATCTACTGTATCTACTACTCATGAAGTGCAACTTGTATGTTACTTCTCTATTTTGGTCTTGGCTATAAGTGTGTGTCTGTCAATTTCACACCTTCTTCTGATGTCTCTCTGTTAGTCACTGCCGTCTTTACATTTTTTTTAACAAGTAGCAATTTTGCATGTCAGTACTCAAATTTTCAAAACTTGACCTCAACAGTCTATGAGGACTGAACTGTGCATCACATTTTTTTGCTTTGACACAAAAATAATTGTATAACCTCAGCGCAAAATTCATGAATTATTTTCTGCCTATAACTTTAATTTCAACAAAGCTCTGTATCTATAGATTCAGGAAATCCTTAGCACGTTGTGTTGTGTGATATTTCACTAGTGGTGTGCAGGTTTACAAGTAACAAGAGCTAGCTAACCAGAGCTGTGCACACACATTAAAATGAACTTGATCATGTTAATAGTTCACACATTTTAATTAAGTTCACAACTACAAAAAGTGAGAATACTGGGCTTGGAAGGCGCACAATTGTATATTAGGGCAACTTATCATACATTAAACATTTGACTGTAGCATCCCAAGCACTGAGGTTGTAATATATATTATCACGGCTACCAAAAGAAATGTAATTGCATCCAACTATTCTAATGAGTGTTTTTCAGCACTGGTTTATGCCTACATTGGCTACAATGTGCACCACTTACTATCTAGAAGATAACAGCACACAGCCGCTGTCTCACGAGATACCAGTAGGAGATGTGGTTTGGCTTATTTACTAAAGCTAGTATAATGACATTTGTTTGGTAGCTCTCAGAGACCAACAGCAGATAATTGCACTAAAATATGAATATTACAATATATACAATGAAATATACTGTATATGCAGCGGGACTTGGACGTTGGAGACAGTGCAGATAGTAAACAGGTTTATAAATTATAATACACTCCCTAAGTGTTCAGTGCAATTATCATCAACTTGAGGAAGACATTTAACATTTTAAAGACAGAATCATAACCTACATATGCATATGATGACCAAAACAGATTCAAGGTGAATAGACCCAGACCTAAGTCTTTTGGGTTAAACTGAGTTGCTTTGCCATTGTGGATTAGGGGGGGGGGAATATATATATATATATATATATATATATATATATATATATATATATATATTTTTTTTTTTTTTCTGACATTATCACTGCAAAATAGTGTATGAGCTTTTTAAACCTCAAATGTGACATTTTCCTGTGTCAAATCAGTACTGGGGCACATGCCCAAATAAAAACACCCAAGCAACGTGTTTTTCACTTCCTCAAGACTGACAGAGGACACTTATTACAGTACATTAATATAACGTTTTTCATATAACCTTTATACACTACGTGGCCAAAAGAGTTACACATGGTAAGATTGTGTTCAAATATATTTAGCTTTGATTACATCACACAATGTGGTTTAAAGTTCATGTGTGAAAATAATTCCTCATGCTCTCAGAACCACTCTTGCACAGTCTAGAGTGGTCGACTGAGTCTAGATTATGCCTGTGCCATAAGGGGAGAAAACCCACCCCTTCCTCCAGGTCTGATGACTGGCATTGAGCATGCCTTGTGTCGTCAGTGACTGGGTATTATATGAGTGTAGGGTTAATGTCTTTGCCTAAGAGATCTATAATGGCAACCTGACGGTAGCGGGCCTCGAATCTCTGACTCTCCACTCAGCAACCCAGAGCCTGCCACTGCGTCAGCAGTCAATTATTATTTATTATTTTCCACAACATTTCCACTATGTATTTTCCAAGAACTCCTAAAGAAACTCCTAAAGATTTCTAGATTACATGGGACGGGAAAGGCCTAACAAATAAACAAATAGTTTTGAACGTTTATTAGACATTTAAATAGAAATTTGTGGAATAATTTCTACATTTCTACAATAATTTACACATGATTAATATATGATTGATTGATTGATTGATTGTGGTCAGCTGTAGTTAGCTATTATACCTCTATGGTTTGATAAAGTCAGCACATGCTCAACATAACATTTAAATCTGTGAATTTAAAAAAGAAAATTTTATTTTTAAATTCGGATTATATAATTAATCTTTAGCTAATGTTACTATTTGTAAGGTTTTCTCGTCAAACAGACTATATAATGAATGTGGTTGTGGATGTATCATTATTTACTCTTAAGAGAATAAAAGAAATCTTGCTGCTTTGTTCAAAACATCCTGCAATTCTGTGTCCACTGGAAGGAGATGGGTAACTTCCTTGGCTCACAGAGTATATACTGTAACAGTTATTATAAAAATTAATGAAGAAAGTTTTTCCTGCTAATGTGCATCTGCTTTAGGTACAAACTGATCTGTGCAGTTCACCAAATGACCTTGATCATGCAGTCGGTAGCTCGTGTGTGTGTGTGTGTGTGTGTGTGTGTGTGTGTGTGTGTGTGTGTGTGTGTGTGTGTGTGTGAGTGAGAGAGAGAGAGAGAGATATCGTAGCAGCCCCTACAAAATCCCTGACTACCTGAATGATGACTGATTCTCCTCGAATATTTACAGATGTACAAATAGACAAAGACCTATTTTGAACCCTGAGATATTTCTGCCTTCAGCTCTGGAAATACCTCACTAGCATTTACCGAATCTAAACCTGGGATCTATGAGTGAAGTCCACACTAGACCAGGACATGCTGTTGTGCAGAGCTACAGTAACAGATTCAGTGAGATCTTCACAATACTTCAGTAGTGCATCAGATGTAAGATGATCATCTACTGTTGGAAGTCAATTGTCCCTGCCAGGGCCATCAGTCGTTTATTAATGATGTCTCATAGAGCAAATTGAATGTTTATCAGTTGTCTAAATCATAGCAGACACATGCATTACACAAGTCAGGCTTCGAAATTGTGTGAGTAAGATTACAAACCATCAGCCCACTCAATACCAGGAACACGAGTCACAAACAAAACAAAAGTTGAATTTAACATTTAGTTTAAACACTTGAGATTAACACTGGTTGTATTACAGTACTGGCTACTTAGCCATGAGCGGTTTTTAAGTAGACCATCAGCACATTTCTGTATTTAACTGTTAAAATTATCTACAATAACTCATAAGGCGTAGTAGAAACGTTTCTTCATTCTGGTCTGTAAATAGATGTCTGTGAATTTCACACCTTTTTCTGCTCTCCCTCCATCAGTGACCAGCATCGCACTTCTTCATTTCCTCTTCTCTTTATAATTGATTACATACATTTATTCACATTTTCAAGCAGTCTATGTACTGTAGCCTTTCTTTGTTGCTATTGTTTTTTCTTTTTGTATTAGTCAGTTATATGCATTAATTCAATTAAATTTTATTGAAATCAATTTCCAAAAAAAGAAAATCAACATAAAGCCACTATTTATCTTTACTGTGTTCACATTTTTTAACTTTCTTTCAGTGTGTGTGTGTGTGTGTGTGTGTGTGTGTGTGTGTGAACCTGTTTTGATAGCAAAAGTAATTGTGAAAAACTGGAAAACTGATCAGATTAAATAAATTCTGTAGCATTACTCTCTCTCTCCATGTGGTCTTTATCTTTAAATGTAGTTGTAACATGGTGTCTAACCACAGCTGTCTAACTACAAGTGGATTTTTAAGTGGAGGATTAAAAATAAAATACACACATCACATTTACATTTACATTTAGACATTTGGCAGACGCCCTTAAATATTTTATCCATTATCCATTTTTATCTCATTATACATCTGAGCAGTTGAGGGTCAGATAGAGGTCAGATCACCAGATAGTGTAACACACACAGTAGTTAGGAACTGGGCTGAGGAACAAGAGATTGGATTTAAATGTGCTAAACATTTAAACTTCAAAAATGTTGTATTTATGTTGTATTCAGTAGATCCTGAGTGTTTTGTATCTTTGTTCCTGTAGGCTGCGCTCTGTCTGCTGATAATAATCTGATAGAAATCATGCGACGCAGAGGTGATTCAGTGCTGTTACGCTGCTCCTGCTCTGACCTGAACACCAAACCTCAGACACTCACCTGGGAGACCTTCAGAACAGGACGTCTGACAGAAGTGTTAAATGATGAGCACTACAGTGGCAGACTTCAGCTGTTTAATAACATTTCTCCTGCTAATCTGTCTCTGCTCATATCTGACCTGAGAGTAGAGGATCAGGGAGTCTACAGGTGCAGCACTGGACCACAGGAACACAGAGAGATCTCACTTTATGTTGATGGTAAAGTATTTAAATACACATTTTTGTTTGTTTTTTAAGTCACAGACACTCGATAAGTCTTCAAACTAATTAAAGTCACAAATGTTACAAAACTCTCTACACTATTTACCATAACTAAAGTGGAATAACATATAAATGAATAATATTGTGAATGTGAGAAAAGGGATGTGATGCAGCATAAACATAAAGATTATTAAAGATGTTGCATTTTTTTAAAATAAAAATATATTGGATTCATATAGAGAATTTAAACAGCTGATTTACACATCCATTAAATTTCTTTAGGTTTGCAGAAGAAAATGTTGTTATTTACAAGCAGGGAATATTAATAACTGCAGTACATCTATTATTAAGTGTAAATGTTCTGTTTACAGGCTGTGAGCTGGTGAAGAAGACAGAGGTAGAGGATGTGATTGTGTTCACAGGAGAGTCTGTAGTTCTGCCCTGCGTCTGCACTGACATACAGGACAAACCACAGGGTCTGAAATGGGAGTTTAATAGAAACAATCAATATCAGGAAATTTACCCTAAACAGACTGAACGTCACAGAAACAGAGTCAAACTGGTCAGTAACAACTCTCCAGGAAACCTCTCTCTACTCATATCACACCTGACTGAAGAGGACCAGGGATACTACAGATGTTCTGTACAGAATTATAGAAAACAAATCAGACTGTCTGTTAAAGGTACATTTAGTCATTACTGACTGTGAGCTCGCTCTACGCCAGTGTCATGTGCCATATTACTAACAGTGATAAAAGAAATCATTAGTTGTAATAAGTTTTGTCTTTCCAGTAGGAAAAAGAGAAACTTCAACAGCCACAAAACATCGACCAGAACAGCCTCCACCTGCTTCACCATCAACAACACTGAAACACGGTAAAGAGCAAATTTCACTAAATCTAGTATAAGCCATTTAAATATTAATAACTGCTTTAAAATGTAACCAATGCTTGTGACTTGATTCCAATTCCTACCTAGTCTAGTCTTTTTTTATATATATATATAATTTTATATTAATCCAATATTTAATACAGAGACTATCTGTTAAAGATATTTTTTTCATTAATGACTGTGAGCATGCAACGTCATGTAAGTAAAAGTGATAAAAACAATCATTAGTTTTAAAAGGTTTTGAAATTTCAGAAAGAAGAAGAGAAACTTTGACATTCATCAGCTCTCCACCTGCATCATCCTCAAAAACACAAGTAAATCAAAAATCCACAACAGTCATCCAAGTGAAACACATCTTTATTATACGTTTATTTCACTTTTTCACAAGTTTATTGCATACCTGTGGTTTGGCTGTTGACTCTCTCTCTCTCTCTCTTTCTCTCTCTCTTCTCATTCGCTGGGTGTGAGAGAGCGCGTGAAAGACTGTTTGGCGTCTTGCCAAATTTTTTTGAAAAAAAATTCATTTTTTCCCCCACTTCTTTCTTTCTTTCTTTATTTATTTATTTCCCCCCTTATTTACTTCCCCTTAGTTATTTTTAGTGAATGCCATTTAAAATACATATAATTTAAAACTTTATCGTGAGAGAGAGAGCGAGCAGGGCATTATGGCCTCTGAGGCCGGTGGGGAGAGTTTGTCTCTCCGGAATGGCGTGAGGTGCATCACGGACACTGGGGTACTTGTGGAAGAGGTGCTGTTAGCGGTGGGAGAACAGGTCAGGTGTGAGAACATCTACCCAGCCTCCCGGATGAACAAAGCGGTGGTGGTGTTTCTAAAAAAGACAAACCTCGTGAGAGCGGAATAACTGTGAGAGGATCAGCGTCCCGGTCTCCCCTCTGTCTGCCCCCGCCACGAGAGTGGTGATCTCTAACGTGCCTCCGTTTATACAGGACGAGGCGATCATGAGGGAGCCGGCCCATTTTGGGAGGTTCGTCAGCCCCATGAGAGCCATCCCGCTCGGGTGTAAGAGCTCCAGCGTGAAGCCTGTCCTGTCCTTCCAGAGGCAGATCCTAATGGTGTTAAATAACCAGGATGGAACACTGAATGTTAATTTTAAGTGTAAAGCGGGGGACAGCAGTTACACTGTTTTCGCTACAACGGAGCCGCTGAGGTGTTTTGAGTGTGGGGACGTCGGACACAAAAGGCTGAGCTGTCCACATGGAGCCGCGCAGCTGGGTAGCTCGGGGAGCAACGCGGCCGGGAAACAGCAGCAGCAGCACGGGGAGTCCGAGTCCGCCACGGGCCTCAGCGACACACCCGAGTCAGCACTCACGAAGGTCAGTCTCACACACGCCGCTACCACAGAGACACATACCACACCCGGCGCTGACTCGAACACCGCCACTACTGTACACAGTGTGAGTAAACATCCCGGCGCGTGTACAGTAGTCAGCGCTGACCCTGCCCCCAACGCTGACCCCGCCCCCAATGCTGACCACGCCCCCAACGACAGCACCGGAGAGGCACAGGAACCCCAGACCTGCACACCGGCACCGACACCCAAAGAAAAAACCACAGTAAAACCCAGGAGGAAAAAAGAAGAGACGTATATAACAGAACAAATCAACAAACGGAAAACCCGCAGCCAAGCACTAAACACAACACAGGACACAGAAGCAGCAGGATGCAGCACCGCACACACACAGGGAGAACCGCAAAAAGACATAGAGGACATCCAGGAACAAGCAAACAGATACCTACAAGAACAAGACCAACTACAGATATCGGACATAAAAAAGAAACGTTTAGTAAAAACGCTACTAAAAAAGGCAAAATCAGCAGAAAAAAAAGCTCAAAAACCCACAGACACTCAAGAAGAAGAGAAAATGGACAGAAGCTGAACAAACCAAAAACTATAAAGAAGAATGAATGACTGAAAAAAAGACTTAAAAATAAATATATTGTGTATGAGTGTGTCTGTGTGTGTATATGTATAAGTGTGTATGTAAGTGAGCATGTTTGTGTGTATGTGTGTGCTAGTGTGTATATGTAGTATGTGTGTGTGTGTGTGTGTGTGTGTGTGTGTGTGTGTATGTGTATATGTAGTGAGTTAAAAAAAAAAACTCTCTCTTCCCCTCTCTCTCTATGTGTATATATGTATACACGCAACGCATACACTTGTATATAAATTGTACAATAGTCCCTTGTTTAATTTTGTTATAATAAAGTGAGTTTAAAACCTCAAAAAATCTCTCTCTCTCTCTAACACACACACACACACACACACACAAGGTTGCCTGATGAAATTTTACTTTTAGATTAAATCCTCAACACCATTTAATTAGCTTTTTTGGATTGTTAATTCAGAAGATAACCGCAGATTTGGAGATTAATTAAATATATTTTGTGATCCTTCTCAAAGCTTTAGTTGTGTTTCTGATACACTGCAGGCAACACACAAGCCACACATGCTTTCATAGAACAGTGAGTTATAGGAAAGTATCTTCTGCTGCTTCTATCAGAACAACACATGGTACAGTATAAAGAAAGAAGTCAGATTTGATGATTTGTGTCGTCTTCACAGGATTTAATTTGCTTCTTAGAGTCAACAGCCACGGTATTGTCACTGTTTGTGTGTTATATGCATAATTTTCCCTTTCTGTCTTTCACAGACTGGATCTGATGTCACTTTCTGTACTCCATAACACATGAACACAGCCGGAGCAGCACAGGTCCAGATTAACACTGGAGAGAAAACTGAATATGCTGCATTATAACAAACTAATCCACAGTAAATACAGACATGTTCTCACATATAGAATAATCCTGAAAACATATATTAAATACACACCACAGTCAAGCACCAGATTCACTATATTGGCCTTTTGTGATTTTTATTTTGCTGTTACTGTAAATATCACAGTCAGACACGTGCATGTATGTGATTTGGGGGTTGTGATTGGGGTTTCCAGAGCATTGTGTTACCTTTACTTATGTTAAAGTGTATTGTTCTGCATTTGCTTTGTCTTTTAATAATTAAGAATGCTAATGAATAATTTTGCTTTTTTAAGTAAATAATGTGTATGGAGTCTTTGGTAGCTGTAGTGCATTTTAGTTATAGTTTTGCTTGTTAAGTGTTAAATAATATACAGTATGTTTTTCTGCATGAAACAATGTTGATTAATGGATGCTTTGAGAAAGACGTACAGTAAAAGCCATCATCACCCTCCATGCTGCTCTGGCCACAGGGGCACGTGGGCCAGAGCCACAAGATCTACATCCATCATTCAACAAACGCTAATAATTTTTCCTTGCCACTATTGCCGTCGCCCTCGACTTGCTCATCAGGGACAATCTGAGCGTTATGATTAATAAACATTTTCTAACATTTCATACACATTTCCATAATTTTATAATTAAATAAATAAAAAAGAATTGAATTTAATTCATTCATTCTTTTGTTGAAAGTGCCCTGGTTTAGCCAGTAGGTTATAGAGAGGATGAGAGGTGTAGCATCTTTCTCTCCACTACCAATTCCAAAGTGTGTTTTTTTTTTTTTTTTTTTTTTTTTTTTTACACTTTGAGAGACTGGTGTGAGCGTGTGCCAGTGAGTCAGTAATGAGGACGTACTTGTATCTTTGTTTGTTGTGTTTCATGTGGCTGCAGGTGAGTGAAGTTATTTTCTATTAAGTTTTTCCCCCTGGCAACTTATATGTCACTTCCTCTTTCCTATCTTTGCAATGCATTAATTAATTAATTTTATTTTATTAATTTTTTTATCTGAAAGACAGAACAGTGTTTTATGTACATTTACCCAATGCAGTTATCTAAAGCAGCAGGATGCTGGAATATAAACTTACAACCTTCTAAGCAGTAGCCCAATATGCCTTAACCACTTAATTATTACTTATTATTTATTTATTGTGTAAATTTAAAAAGTGTATAAGTATTAATAAAGTTAGCCTAAAACAATATTGTTTCCAATGCTGAAGCAAACATGATTTAGTTTTTGTTTTACAATAGATCTTTCATGATGAATGTGTGTATATGCGCTTTAAATATACAGTAAACAATAAACACTCCCTATGGCAAAGTGAAAGTAAGCACCGTTGATTAAAAGGCTGATAAACGAGCGCGCAGATATGAGCCGACTTATCAATAAAACTGCAGACATACTCCCCCCAAAAATGCAAAAAACAAATATACAGTCTACTCGCTGAATACAAAACCACAGCGCGCTCCAAGGTGAACATCCGCAGAATTCCTGTTACTGTAATCCCTGACATACGCCTATTTTTCATTTGTAACATTCATTTAATAACAAAGATTTATTTAGCAATAAACTTTTTGGAAAGAAAACTTATTAATTTCACCACAAACAAGGTGATGGAAATTAATGGCTGATCCTGTCTGTTCAAATCAGCTTGCGTGCTGTAGGGATGAACAGGCCACCACAAAGAGAGCAATCAATTGGTTTATACGGTGGATGGATAGTATATAAAGTGTAGGATATACATTTTAATTCAGTTATTCAAATTAACCGGAAGTGTTAAAGGTTCGATATACCTCTGACCCAGAGCTAAAACACTACATAATGAAGGTAAAGAATACGGTGGTCATTTTTGGTCTACTAAACCCTACATATTAATGGTGGCGAATGCATTGGACATTTTGTCCACATTAAAATGTCTACATTATGTAACCCCTACAGTGCACTTTGACTAAAACTGTGTAGAATGTAGAAATGTACATTTAAAAAATGTTTTCATTATTTATTAAAAAAAATTATGATGAACATAACAGCCTACTGCATTTCATTCTTATCATAAGAATGCAAAAACACCAGCGCTGCATACTGACATTGGTTTATGTTTGAATTTTACAGTTTCATTTATTTAAATTAATAAATCTACTACAAATAAAACACACACACACACACACAAAGGATAAGATGACACAAAACCCTTTTGTGGATTTTCTAATTACACATGATAAAATTTAAAGTCTCACTGTGATAATGTTTACTTTTGTTAAATTCGATGTAAATAAGAAATGACTATATTAATTTAGTCTCTAAATTTAAATTCTAAATTTGTACTGTAATTTTAGTAGTGTGATTATGCGTTTGTTTAATTACAATGTGTGGCTTGAATTTATATTGAGAGAATAAACTAAGACCTGAGGCCTCAGTCTATGGTTATATGCCGCCGCCAGGTGCCGCAACAGTAGCAGTGTCATCTGTATAGTTAACCAGTTTAGTCCCCCCCAAAATGAATAAAATCATATACATTTCTTCATTTTTGTAGAATGTAGAACATTTTATGTATTATTACACATAGAATCTTTGTAGAAATATGTATTTTAAGATATATTTTGAACATTCTTAACATGTTTTTATGGTGTAAAGGTCAAAACCTTCATGTGTGAAAATGATTCTTCATGCTCCCAAAACAATTCTTTTACAATTTAAGTCCTGGAATATGCCTGTGCCATCAAAAAGGAAAAACTCCATAATGTAGATGTGACAATCTGGTCATTCAGTACATTCAGTTCATTAGCTCACTTCATTTTACTGACACATTGTGTGTGTATGGAAATGATCTTACTTTCACTATTAAATATAGCTATGGTTTTACTGTTGATTTTTTTTTTACCATGCAAATGTTTAATTGATTTCCAATCATGAATTTTTTATGCAAAATTTATTCCACAAAATTGATGATTCAGCACTCTCTTATGTAGAGAAAGCAAAGAGAGCAATCAATCAATCACATTTCAGAACCTGCCTGCATGGCGCCACCCCAGTAACCTTATCTGATCCCCAAACATAAAGGTTTGAAGGTATAAATGAGTGTGTAAGATATGGGATGTTTGATATCAATCGAAAGCTTGCTTTATTCAAAGAACGTTAGTGAACACAGAAAAAAGAGCTCATGCAAAATTACTCATTAGCTCATGCAAAATTACTTTCTCAAAGGTATTAAAACTCCAACCGGATGAGCCCCATGTGACAGCTGAAACACCTGGCTAATGTATGCACAAAAGGGGAAACCACATGAGGCATGGCTAAGCCCCGCAACCACATCCTATTGGACCAATCACCTGTTGGATGGACTGACTCTGAAGGGTCAAAACTCTAATGTAACCAGCAAGCTCAAGACCCCTGGAAACATCTCCACAACCTCTTGCATTGGTGCTCGTTTCATAACTAAAAGGATTAAACCCAAGACTCTGCTCTTGTGACTTTCTTTGATCTAGTAAACAGTACTAGAAAACTCCATTAACTTTCACCCTCCAAACTGTTGGTATGTTTGTGCGTTTGTGTGTGTGTATGTTCAAGTAGCATCGTTTCATATATCATAGATATGTCAAATAAATTTTTGCTTCTTCATAAAGAACTGTCATCTTTAAAGTAATTTTAAAGTTTAAACATTTGCCCATATCTTACGTTACCTTGCTCGTAATTGATAAAGACCAGACTTTGTGTTATCCTCATTGGCCACGGGATAAACCGGACTGGTAAGATACACAGAATTGTGCTTTACAGTGGATAGTATATAAAGTGTATGCTATAAATTTTGATTCAGTTAATCAAATTAACCCAAATTGTTAAAGATTCTATTCACCTCTGACCCAGAGCTTTAACACCACATAATAAAGGTAAAGAATGCAGCAATCATTCTTTGTCTACATTATGTAAAGCTCCATATCCTTTTAAAAACTTTTAATTGAAATCAACAAATGCATTGGATACCCTGCATGTTCTATTCTGAATCACAACATGAAGAAAAAAATTATTAAATGTATTTTTAGCTCACAGAAAGTGAAGAAAAAAAAAACTTAATCTGTTCAAAAAAATAGCAGTGTCATCATTCAAAGTGATGAGTTTACCGTTTAAACAAAAATGCTTGAAGTTTAATCTTTCTTGGCATTTCTGAACTAATATCTAGTTGTATAACCAACTTCTGGCACCTTTGAACAGGTATTCCAGCCCAAGACAATTGTACAAAATGCCACAATTCCTCTGCATTTCTTGGCTTTGTCTCAGAAACAGCTGGCCACTCCATAACGCTAATCTTGTTGGTCTGGAACCAAGATGCTCCTCGCTTACTGGTGTGTTTGGGGTTGTTGTCTTGTTGAAATACCCATTTCGGGATAAGGCAACATGACCACTTTAATTATTCGGATGTACTCAAATTGATCCATGATCCCTGAAATGTGATAAATAGGCCTAACATTATAGTACGAGAGCATCCCCATACAGTATCATGATGCTTGTGCCTCCATGCTTCACTGTCTTCACAGTGTACTGTGGCTTGAATTCAGTGTTTGGGAGTCGCCTGACAAAGTGTCTGCGGCCTCTAGACCCAAAAGAACAATCTTGATTTCATCAGTCCACAAAATATTGCGCCAGTCTTTACGCCAGTCAATGTGTTCTTTGGCAAACTTTAACATCTTTAGCTCATGTCTTTTTTTCAACAATGATACTTTGCGAGGGCTTCTTGCTGATTGCGTGGCTTCACATAGCCATCTTCTAATAGTCCTCACAGGTAACTTTAGATGTTCTTTGAACATGCTCGAACTGATCATTGGCCCAGTCTTTGCCAATTTTGTTATTCTTCGATCCATTCAAATGGTAGTTTTCCATTTTCTTCCACTTCTTTCTGGTTTTGGCCTCCATTTTAAAGCATTTGATATCATTTTAGCAGAGCAGCCTCTTTTTCTGCACATCATTGTATGTTTTCCTCTCTCTAATCAACTTTTGAATCAAAGTACACTGTTCTTCTGAACAATGTCTGGAACGACCCATTTTACCCACGATAAATGCACAGGACAACCTTTTCTGCATTTATCCTTAAATAAGGGGAACTTGTTTGGCACCTTTTTCTTCACAGAATAATTTACCTCTGTAATTGAACTCCACACTGCTATTATTTTCAACACGCTGCTTTTCAATTAACTATTCAAATACACAGAATCTGATGCATGCAAGTCATGACTGTTGGGTCTGTTGGTTTTCTATCACTCCACTACATCTACAAGTAAAATATTTACCATGAAAAAATATCATTTCTCCCCAAAACAATTACTGATCTGGTTACTGATGTTGGACTGCTATTATTTTGAACACAAATGCATTAATGGTGGAGAACGCATTGGGCATTTTGTCCACATTAAAATGTCTACACTAAACATGTACACAGTTGCTAATTGAATTTCAATATTTTTCCAACTTATTAAATCCCTCTTAAAAATATCCTGTAATTTTTGTTAAAGCCTTTTCTGAAAAGATAACAGGTAGGACAGATGGTGATACCACAAACTAAGACAAATCCACATCCATATTTTCCAAATGTGAGAAAATATATAAAAGAGCTATTAATACTGCATATAAAATAAATTAGGTCATGGAAAGAGTAATAAAAATATTTTCAGAATAGAGACAGTGACATAGAGGTTGTTGAGGTTTCCTGAAAACCAAAGAACATAAAAAGACATTCAGACACTGTGTGTGTGTGTGTGTGTGTGTGTGTGTGTGTGTGTGTGTGTGTGTGTGTGTGTGTGTGTGTGTGTGCGTGTGTGTGTGTGCGTGTGTGTGTGTTGCTTTGCACTTTGAGATACTTGCGTGTGTGTGCAGAAGACTCAGTAATGATGAAGTGTTTGTATCTTGTGTCTGTTGTGTTTCACGTGGCTGCAGGTGAGTGAAGTTATTTTCTATTTTCTATTACAGAAAGGAGAGAGAATATTAGCCAGTTCTTAGTTCAGCTGCTTTGTGTTTAGTTCATGTGCTTTCTGTCCAGACTGGGTTTACAGTAGGCCGTAGTTCAGCCCTGTTCCTGAACAACCAAACCAAACACTGTCAAATGTTCATCATTTAGAGTTTTAATCAACAACAACTTTACTTACTACAGTGTTATAATATTAATAGGACCAACAGAGATGAACACATTCAATGGAAATATTTGATTACGGCTTTATATTT
>JAAGKR010010183.1:0-23713 GCA_011419295.1 Clarias macrocephalus | reverse complement strand
TTTTTGGCCCTAACCCTAAATTCCTCCTCCCCTCTTTTTTTCTACCCCTATTTTACTTTAACCCTGCTTTAAACCTTCCCTCCTCCCATTTTTCCCCCTTTTTTTCTTAAGATATTTACTTACCTTTAGTTGTCCTTCTGGAGATCCGGTTTCATGTGTCCGGGGGGGGGATCCTGGGGTCCCTTTCTGTAAAAAGGAAGGAGAGAAGAATAAGGTTGGAATTTTTTCCCTCTTATCTAGAAATCTTTTATGAGACTTATAGATGGGAAAGGGAGGGCTAAGCGGAGATTCTTGGTTGAGCCCGTGCACTATTACCGACTTGGGTTTTTCTTTAAAAATAATATATTCTAAACCTAACCCTAACCCTACCCACAATCCTACCCTATCCCCAAAGTTTCCCTGCCTTGGACTCTGCCCCGAGTTCATTGCCCTAATTGTCTACCCCTAATTCCCCGTTCCCCTAACCATAACCCCACTTGGGTTCCGTGTGGAATCCTGGAACCACGGAAAACTTACAAAAAACCTAACCCAGCCAGTGCCACCCGACGTAGTTGGACTCAGATCATCTTTTTTGTCTTCCACCAGCCTGAAAAACAGATAATATGGTTGAAAAACGTTAATTTTTTCTTGGAAAATGGCCTAAATGTTGACAAAAATGTCGTTTATCCTTAAACAAGGAGACATGGGCCATCAATATCAAGAAAAGAACCATAATTAATTCAAAGAAAAATACGTACCTGCTGTACTTACCTGGAATTCCTGAAAAAAGGTAAAAAAATAACCTTAAACAAGGAAAATATTCCATGGGAAAAATCAATCTGATTTTATTAAATACTTACCTGGTGCACTTATTTATCCTGAAGCTAAAAATTAAAGGGATAAATAATTAAAAAGGAAAAAGGCGAATACTTATTTTTCCTTGGTTGTTAAATAAAGGGATTTTTCATGCAAATTGGGGGCGGAGCTTAAGACTCCAAAAGGTTATTTACCACTATTTTCACCATTCTAGCATCCAGACAGCCAGGAGAAATCATATAAGAGAGGGTAATTGAATATAAGTACTCCAACGTGAGGCCAAATTTCCTCATTTCATGCAAGTCTATGCCTGATGAAGGTTCAGAAAAACCGAAACGTAGCGCCAAATAGACTTGCAATAAAGATCTCAAAGTGTTTACCAAGGGGAGGGATGTTTTTCAGATCTACAGGGGAGATTTAAGTGATTTGGGACTGATGAAATCGTGGTAGGCCCGTGCACAACGTTGGTTCTGGGCCTGCATGGACCCAGGTTTCCCTATCCTACCCACAATCCTACCCTATCCCCAAAGTTTCCCTGCCTTGGACTCTGCCCCGAGTTCGTTGCCCTAATTGTCTACCCCTAATTCCCCGTTCCCCTAACCATAACCCCACTTGGGTTCCGTGTGGAATCCTGGAACCACGGAAAACTTACAAAAAACCTAACCCTAACCCTAAACCCTAACCCTGACCCTGACCCTAACCCTAACCCTACCATTATCCTCTATCTTCTTTCCTAATCCTAACCATAACCCTTTATCTTGTCACCCCTAAAATTTTAACCCCTCTTTTTCTTCAACCCTAAAACTTAACCACTTTTCTCTTCTCTCTAGCTTCTAAACGTTACCCCAAACCTAACCATAACCCTAACACAACGGGAAATAGGACAACCACTTGGAGAGGGTATCACTTTCGGATTCATGCCTATTACCTCTTTCAACCCTAACCCTAACATTACCAAACCCTAAGTCCCAGTATAACTCAAAGTGCCGTAATTTGGTGCCCGGTGGTGCTACAGTTCCGAAATTTTGTACAATTCATCAGGGGGCCCCAAAGACTATAACCCTAAACCAGCCAAACCCTAAGTCCCATACATAAGTTGAAATTACATATCCTGGTGCTACAGCTCCCACACTTTGTACAATTCATCAGGGGGCCCCACATACTATACATACCAAATTTCAGCACTCTAGGACAACAGGAAATAGGAAACTCAGGGAGGTACCACTTTTGCATTCATGCCTATTACCTCTTTCAACCCTAAACATAACTTTACCAAACCCTAAGTCCCATATAACTCAAAGTGCCATAATTTGGTGCCTGGTGGTGCTACAGTTCCCAAACTTTTTATAATTCATCAGGGGGCCCCAAAGACTATAACCCTAAACCACCCAAACCCTAACTCCCATGCATAAGTCAAAATGACATATCTTGGTGCCTGTTGATGTAGTTTCCTGATTGTCGTATTGTTTCTATGAAAATTCCTCGTCTGTTTGTAACAGCATTTAGATTATATTTTGTTTTTATAATTATATTCTTTCCCGTTTTTACTAAATCACAAACTTGTTTTACGTGTTAATACTACTGGACTTTATCCGTTTTTTTTTAGCTTTTTGGGAGAACGCGAGTATCATCTGACCAACAACAAGCAGAATCCGTCACAAAATAATTAAAACTCAGACACAAAGGTACGTTATCATGTCTACCATTCAGCTCGTTCAGTGTGTAGAGTGCAGGACGTTTAGACATTCTTCCTCCATCGTTACTGATAATTTTACTTGTGATAGGTGTGTGTTAGTGAGCACCCTGGTGGAGAAGATATCAGCATTAGAGGAGCGCATCCAGACTTTAGAGAGGGTTAGTGAGCACGAGAGCAGTCTTATTCCCGTAGCGGAAAGGCTGGGTGCCGCAGGCGGAGATAACCAGCCCCCAACTCTGGCAGTAGAGCCCTCACAGCGGGGCGAGTGGGTGACGACTTGGCGGCATACTCGTTCAGCCAAAGCTAACGCTAAGGCTAGCCCACCGGGGCACACCTCTTCTGCGCTTCACATGTCCAACAGGTTTGCTCTCCTTAGTGATGCACCCGCTGAGAAACCTGAAAGAGCTCTGGTTATAGGAGACTCTATACTGAGGCACGTGAAATTAACTAGACCTTTAGGGGCGGCAGTGGTCAGGTGTATCCCAGGAGCCAGCGCGCCAGACATAGCAGGTGATCTTATTGCTCTAGGACAGCATAGGTTCTCTAAGATAGTTGTTTAACAACATACGTCTTTGTCAGTCAGAGGTTAGTAAGAGTAACTTTACAGAGGTGTTTAAAATAGCGATGGCGATGTCCGATCGCCAATGAGACGTGGTGACATAGCTTACAGCAGGTTATAGTCGCTGAACTGCTGGATGTCCAGGTGGTGCTCCGAAAACAACGTGGGTTTTATAGATAACGGGAAGACATTTGAGGGCAAAGTTGGCCTGTTAGGGTGGGATAGTGTCCATCCCACTCAGGAAGGTGCTGCTCTCATTTCTTGCAGTATAGCACATAGTCTCAGAAGAGGCAGAGTTAATCGGTGACAATCCACAGCCCAGGCCAGGGAGCAGACAGACAGGCTAAACCAACCGTCTGCTAGCTGCATAGAGTCGTCACTCAGGGTTCATCATATTGAGACTGTGTCTGTTCCCCGAGCTAAACAAACACATTTAGAAAGACTCAAAGTCTGTTTTAGTAATTTAATTAACATAGACAGCACAACAAAATACTGAATGCGCAGCTGGCACCTCTGATCTGAAGCTAGGACTGTTAAATATAAGATCTCTCACATCTAAAGCAGTTATTGTTAATGAAACTATCACAGATCAGAAGTTTGATATATTATGTTTATAATATATAATAAAAATATTAAGCTAGTCCTCCTGGATACAGCTACATACACCAGCCTTGGCTAACTGGTACAGGAGGAGGTGTTGCAGTTATTTACAACAATAATCTGTCTATCGTACATGTCCAGATTTAAATTTAATGCATGTAAAGCTCTCTATAGTAACAAAGTCAGCTTAGTCGATTCAGTCGATGAATTTGCGGATTTCCTCTCAAACCTTGTTTATTTCTGTAGACAAAGCATTAATTGCTAGAGACTTTAATATTATTCATTTTGAGAATCCAGAAGACCCTCTAAGAACAGCATTTATGTCCATACTGGACTCAGTAGGAGTAAATCAGTGTGTACTAGGACCCACTCATAAAGCAAGTCACTTTAGATTTAATATTATCCTTCGGATTAAATATAGGAAATATAACCACAATTGCACAGTCTGAAGTTATCTCAGATCACTATCTTGTCTTGATTAAAGTGTGTCATAGTAATAATGTACACACAGCACCGCACTACCGCCTTAAACATCAAATACCACTGCCTACATCAAGTACCACATCAAATACCGCACAGAGCTTTATCAATAATCGCCCAGAGTTATCAACTTTGATTGGTTCGCCATCTGACTTCACAGAACTCGAACAGGCGAATGAATATCTAGAGTCAGCACTTCGTTATAGCTTAGATAATGTAGCTCCAGTTAAAAGGAAAATGATTAGAGATAAGAAACTTGCTCCTTGGTATAATGACCACACACGCATTTTAAAACAAACCGCTCAAAAACTTGAACGTAAATGGCGCCAAACTAAATTGTTAGTATTCCAAATAGCTTGGAAAGAGAGCATCCTGACTATAAAAAAGCTCTCAGTGATGCCAGATCAACGTCTTTCTCCACTCTTATAGAAAATAACAAAAACAACCCAAGATTTCTATTTAATACCGTAGTTAAATTAACTAAAAACAAGACCACTGCAGAAATCTCCACAACAACATCATGCAGTAGTGAGGATTTCATGAACTTTTTCAATAACAAAATCATAAATATTAGGCAAAAATTTTTGGCTTTGAAACCAGACAATTTAATACAGTATTGAAAGTAATACAGACAGACTAACCACATCACATCAGAACTTAGAACACTTTACTCCCCTTGAAGCGAGGGAACTAATTTCACTGATCTCTTCTTCAAAATCATCAACCTGTATATTAGATCCTATACCTATAACAGATAGTACCAGCAATAATAGAACCCCTGTTGAAAGTAATTAACTGTTCACTCAATAGTGGGTATGTTCCCAAATCCTTTAAATTAGCAGTTATTAAACCGCTAATCAAGAAACCTGACCTTGACTCCTGTCAGCTTTCTAATTACAGGCCGATATAAAACCTTCCTTTTATCTCCAAGATTCTGGAAAAAGTAGTATCACAGCAGCTATGTTCACATCTACATAGAAACAGCATAAATGAACTGTATCAGTCAGGATTTAGGCCTCATCACAGCACAGAGACAGCACTCGTTAAAGTAGTAAATGACCTGCTATTGGCCTCTGATCAGTGTTGCATCACTATACTTGTGTTACTGGACCTCAGTGCAGCTTTTGACACCATTGATCATAGTATTCTCCTTCACAGATTAGAAAATTAGTAAGGAATTAAGGGAAGTGCCCTCTTGTGGCTCAGATCCTATTTGACTGATCGTTATCAGTTTGTAGATTTAGATGGTGACCATTCCTCTTGTTCTCAAGGGGAGTTTGGAGTTTCAGTTTTACGTCCACTGCTTTTTTCCCTTTACATGCTTCCTCTGGACAACATAATTCATAAACATGGTATTAGTTTTCATTGTTATGCTGATGACACACAATTATACATCTCAGCAAAACCAGATGAGAAAAAACAATTTGCTAAAATTGAGCAGTGTGTGCAGGACATAAGAAATTGAATGTTAATTAATTTTCTTCTGCTTAATCCTGATAAGACAGAAGTTCTAGTCGTAGGACCACAAGTAGCTAGAAGTAAGCTTTCTGATCACACTGTAACTTTAGATGGCCTTTCTGTTAGATCAAGTGCAACAGTAAAAGACCTTGGTGTGATTATAGATTCCAGCCTTTCATTTGAAGCACATGTAGATAATATTACCAGGATAGCATTCTTTCACCTTAAAAATATTGTCAAGATAAGAAACATACTGTCACTAAATGATGCAGAAAAATTAGTTCATGCTTTTATCACCTCTAGGTTGGACTATTGTAACGCCTTACTGTCTGGTTGTTCAACTAGGTGTATAAACAAGCTTCAGTTAGTACAGAATGCAGCAGCGAGTGTCCTCACTAAAACCAGAAGATAAGAGCACATCACCCCTATCTTATCTACACTGCATTGGCTCCCTGTGAAATTTCGCAATGATTTTAAGATACTACTTTTGACATTTAAAGCACTAAATGGTCTTGTTCCGCAGTATTTGGGGGACTCATGGACGTAGAGTATCTGGTGAACTGGTATGTTTAGATGCTGTTCTCCCCACTCTCATTGATGACTCAGGTTTGTTGATGGTGAGGTGATTGGTTGCTTTACATCTCAGGGAGCCTTCGTGTCATGTCTTCTGGCTTTCCCTTTTAGTTATGATGTTATAGTTAGTCCTGCCGGAGTCCCTGCTTGCACTTTGCACTAAATATACATTCACCTTATACATGTTAACTGTGACCATACCTAACTGCCATCTCTCCTTATTTTCTGCTCTCTCCTCTCTCTCTCCCCCTGTCTCTCTGTCGAGCTATACATGTCTCTCCTGAGTTGCCAGTGATCCAGACCCCTCTGCCCTCTGGACCCGTCTAACCCGTCCTGGAGTCCTGCTTCTGGTTGGAGATCTTGTTGCATGGATGCCTCGTGTGGTCTGCCTGGATGCCCGTGGTGGCTGGGGATGGTTTCCACAAAGATTGTCCTATCCTCGACTGTTGCAGACAGCTGTTCTCTGGGGACCTGTGACTTCAGTTGTTTGATAGCTCAGGACTGGAATTTTCTACAGTCTACCTGAGCCTCCAGGAATAAACTGGAATCCTTTTAATTTTAACACATCTCCTGTTATACTGAACTTCCAGTCTTACACAGTATTACGCTGATCAATCCCAGCTGTTCGTTATCACCCAGGTGAGGATGGGTTCCCTGTTGAGTCTGATTGCTCTCAAGGTTTCTTCCTATTACCATCTCCTTGTTTTTCTCTCTCCAGTTTTTCCTTGCCACAGTCGCCCTCGGCTTGCTCATCAGGAACAATCTTATCATTTTGATTCATACACATTCACATTTCATACAGACTTACTTCTTTTGATTGTGTAAAGCTGCTTTGCGACAATGTCAATTGTTAAAAGCGCTATATAAATAAAATTTAACTGAATTGTCTCAAAGCAGCTTTACAAGAATGAAAAAAAAATTTTAAAGAAAATTTATTGAAGTGTTTATGTGTGAGAAAAATATGTCTAGATAATAATGAGATGAATGAGTGAATGATGAATGAAATGTCTCTGATGAACAAGCCAAGGGTGACAGCAACAGTGACAAGGAAAAACTCCCTGAGATGGTAGTAGGAAGTAACCTTAAGAGGAACCAGACTCCACAGGGAACCCATCCTAATTTCGGGGAATGAGGATTCACCTCATTCACCCACGAAGGTCAGTGTATGTCCTTAACCCTGAAATGTCTAGAATCTCTGTTTGACAATATTTGTGCATCAGAAATAAATGTGCTGAATAGATTAATCTGTTAAAATAACCCTTCAAATAAAAAGCAACAAATTTTGTGTACAGAGTTTCAAAGCACATTGAAAGAGCCTTAAAAAGTCTTAAAAACTGGAAACAATGCACTCTTTTCAGAATGAGATGTAGAGTCTATCTACACACTTGTTCCTGCCTCAGAAATGTATAATGTTTGTTTAGCTTATTTTCTATTAAGGCAATGCAAACTAGCTTTATTACTTGTAGTTACTAAGCTTAAGATTGTGAAGTAGTATTCCAGACTAAAACTGGGGCTAGACAAGTGCACTGGAGTTTTTACATGTTGAGAAAACATGGGACAAAAAAAATGAACAAGAAAAAGTAATTACTTAAATTTAGCATATCAGGTGATGTTGTGATAACTAATAATAACTGAATATTGTTATATATACAAAATAAGGAATTAAGATAGTCTGATTTTTGTGTTAAAGATTTTTATTGTGCATGATTATAAAGATTATATATTATATTTTTAAACACACAAAAGAATAGTAAAGAATAATAGAAAAAAGAATAATAGTGACAGATTATTCAAAGACAATATAACATTTAAACAAACAAAAAAAATAATTATTGGAATTAAAAATAAAAGACCTAATATGCTTACCCATAGACCATATATTTAAAAATCAGTTATTAATCAAGGAACAGTTTTACAAAAATATTGGTAATAAATTTAAATTACATTAAAATAATTATTAATTAATATATTTGAAATAGGCACATCAATGCAATTTACTGGCAGTTCTTAAACAAAAAGTACAGGATTTGATTATAAAATGTAGTGATGGTAGCTAAAGGTTAATTTTATGTTGTGTGAAGTACATGTGTAAGGTGTGTTAGAAGTCCTACACACAGAACGAGGAACCCTGCTCCATCATAAATTGCAGGTGCACCTGATGCTGAAACACACAGAGAGAGAATTAATTGTTTATTTATTTATTCTTTTATTTTAATTAGCGATCTTTTTATTCCTATTCTCGTAATTATTACTAGACAGGGCTTGATATTAACTATTTTGCGCACAAGCTATTGCAGTTTGTGGTTTTCCAAAGTTACTACTCACTGAGCATTTTTACTGGACATAATTTTGTTTTGGGGTAAACAAATTTTATTGAACTAGATCAGGGGTCTGCAACAAGCGGCTCCGGAGCCGCATTATATTATTATTATTTAATGGCTCTTTTGTGGCCGCACGTGGCTCTGCTGTGACTTCCTTTGGCTTTGGAAAATAAATTAATTTAATTGAAAAATTTATTTATTTTAGTTCATTTGTTTTTTCAAATGTAATTTAAAATTTTAATATTATGGTGATCTTAGCATTAAAATTAAAACAACTTTCATTTTTGGTTGTTCAAAATATGCATCACAACCGTCTCACCAGCACACGATTTATTGAACTTTTAGAGCCCTGAGCTGCATTTCATTCTGAAGTGTACTTCACAGGGTGCTCACTACTCACTGTACCCACCACCCACCCTAGGTGTGTAAATCTTATTTTTATTATATCAAAACACGCAGTACATCACAACAAGTAGCTTCTCATTTTGTATTATAAAAGTTGTGCAGGGGTGTAGAGATAAAGTGAAAAGATAAAATCTCAACTAAAATAGCAAGAGAAACAGTGTACGTTTAACTATTTATTATCAACAGCATTAAATATTGTACGGTAATACACTATAGTCTGATCAAATGAGGAAAGAGATAAAATAGATTTTTTTTTAATTACTTGTATGTGTAATGTGATATTGTATAACCCCCTCCAACCTAATGGTGCTGAACTTTTATGTGACATATGCTCTGCTGTTTTTAAGCTCACCTAAATTGTAGTATAGTTCTGACTGTTTCATTTGGGCATAATTTATTAGTACCCAGCTGTAACCACACTGGTGGTAGGGTAAACATTGCCTTACTGTAGCAGTGTGCTGTTTGAGAAAATGTGTTCTTACCCTGAGCTGTGGTACTGACAGTAATTGTTTGGTTTGGCTGGCTGACGGTGACAGTAGTATTTGCTGCTTGAGGTGTCACAGCAGTGATTTTCCCCCCTTTCAAGCCAATCTTCAGGGTGTCCAAATCAGACTGGTCCTGTTGAGCCACCCAGGACTGAATCACTGAGGAGTTCTCAAACAGCTTCAGATCAGCTATAGTCATCCCAAGTAGACCTTGCACTGTGCTCACATTTAAGGCCTAAGATACAAAAAAACATATTTTATTTTTGTTAACATTAATAAGCATTTTTCCATCAAATAACATTAAGCTTTGATATTAAGCTTCACCAACTAAATTTATATTTCATACCATGATGACATCCGGGTTTAGATTCAGGAATGTTGTGATGTCCATGTTGACATTCATTGTAGAAAGCGATTGTATATCTTGTAAAGGAGCACCACCTAAATATGCACGCACGCACACACACACACACACACACACACACACACACACACACACACATATACAAATTGGTAAGTTTGAATAACATAATAAATTAGAGCTATCTATATGGTTTTTAATTGTTCTTCAGTAAGAACATAACTTCAATTTATTTGATTTCTTCCTGACTGCACCACCTCACTTTTTTTTTCCCAATTCCACTATTTGCTCAGCTCTCCCTCATCACGACAGATGTACGGTAGCATGAAATTCAGCACATGTCCAAAACACATGAAGCAAGCCACACACATCTTGCCAAACTGTTGCTTTTACTACATCACTTGGCTGTGTAACACCATAAGAGAAGAGCAGTACCTGGCCTTCTCCACATACATTATCCATGATTGGTCAAGAGTTTCCTTACTGATAATGGAAAGAGTATCCCCCTCCCACTCAAAAATAAGTACTACCTTTATCCACTTGCATTCCATGGCAATATAATTCCTTATGACATTGTAAAATGTTATAGCCTTATTCTTTATGCATGAACATTCTTTTTTTGTTTTTATTAATAAATGAGCATATTATTAATATATCTGACTTTCTGAGTGGTAGCATGTTTACCAAGGTAAGGCCTTATGAGTTGGTAATATGCTGAAGTGAGGCCCTGCCCGTTGAATGCGGACTTCCCGATGATATAAATTGCATGTTTCTTTTCAGTGGAACATGAGGACACATCCAGGGAATTTGCATTCCTGCAGAGTGAAAAAAAAGATGAAATGCTTAGAAATGCATATATGCCTATTTTTTCAAGACCAAAGACAAAAGGATGGCCACCTGAAAACAATATCAAAGTATAGTAATTGGGGCAATGGTACTGTAGCTCAGTTATTTAAGGCTCTGGGTAACCACCCAGAAGGTCAGGGGTCAAGCCTGAAATCTGCCAAGCCGGGTGTCCTGGGCTCTTGAGCACGGCCTTTATCTCTCTCTGCTCCAGCGGCGCTGTATCATGGTTGACCCTGTGACCCCTGTGGCTTATGCTAGTTTTAGTGGACTACACAATGCACTACTTGAAAGCACTAGGTCTTTGCAACAACTTGGCATGCAGTGTTGCATATGCACTTTTTAGAGTTCTCCCATGTTTCAAGTATTCTCTAAAGTTTTCCAGAATTTAATTGAATCCAGTATTTCTATACCACTTTTAAAAATTTACACTGTCACAAAGGTGCATTACAAAACATATGAATTATAAATTCCAGATATAACTTATAGTGTCCTGGAGGGCACATGTTGCAAGGCTGCAAAAGTGAATTCTCTGATGTGTTTTGTTTTTTTTAAAGAACAGTAGTAAGGACTTTACAGAACATCTCACAAGTTTTACAGTTATCGTTAACATTGATCTCCAAACTGAAGTTTCAGACCATAAAATCAAAATCTTTGGATTTGGTGTGTCTATATTTATGTATGAATGTACAAGTATACTTACTTCAAACTGTCAGCAGTAATGGTTTCCAAGATATTGACATCCAAAGAACAGATGTTGGAACCAATTGTATTTATTTCAGCAGTTCCCAGAGTATGATTAGCAATGCTCAAATATCTTGTAATCACTGCATTACTCTACAAAACACACAAAAATATCTTTTAAGTAAATACATGCATATCTGAACAGTTTTTTTGTTATTTTCTTAATGTTTATTAAATAAAAATCTTATTTTTTTTTAAGATTTGATTTTCTCTGCACCAGATTATTCCTCATACATCATCTCTCTCTCTCTCTCTCTCTCTCTCTCTCTGTCTCACACACACACACACACACACACACACACACACACACACACACACACACACACACACACACACACACACTTCTTTATTACCATATTGGGTGTCCAGTTTCCATTATCTGAGTTCATCAAAGAGGACAGTGTATCAATCGTGTTAATGTTCCATTTGCTGATGTCATCAATAGTGGCCACACGAGAAGTGGAGCCCAGTAGCTGTAGCACACTGTCATTAAGCCCTGATGGGTAGATCTACAACACACACACATACACACATGTTCCTTACTCAAACACCATATATAATTTAACATCTGCTCACAATCTACTCTTAGTGTTCAGTTCCACTGACCTGGTTTAATTTGTTCAGAATGACAGTCTGAAAACTGGTGTCCACCACTTTCTCAGTGATTGCTGCCAGATTTTCTTGAAGGACAATGTTATCCAAACACAAATCAAACTGGGTGGAGTCATATCCTACAGGAAATGATTCATCTGCAATTGTGACAGTTGTGATGTTTCCAGTGGTGCATCCTGTTAAATTCAGAGAGGGAAACATTTCACATTGACGGCACTGCAGTCATAGATATTCTCCAATGGTCTTTTTGGTTCTGTGATATTAAAGAAAACCTTTAATAAAAAAATCACCTTGTATTGTCTTTATGCTATAAGAACTGTTACCTGCAGCACGTTTGACTTTGGAAACTTGGGAGTTGCATGCCGTAAACAAATTCTTCAATTTTTGTACTGGGGTCTTTTGATTTCTCAGTAATGGCATGAAGTATTGTAAAAAATTTATTTTTAGATCCTACAAGTCACACAAACAGAAATTACGCAACAACTCAATTCACTAAAAAAAATCTCTGGTCTTTATAGATTATTAAAGAAACAAGAAAAAGTAGAGATAACATAGATAACCATTAAGAAAAAATGAGCAAATTAACTACATTAAGAATCAATTCTGGAGGAAAAAATACATACTGAGCTGAACAGTCCCCACATGTCTGAATTAAAATAGAGAGGCAGGATGCCCAGCTGCTCCAGGGTCTGCATAGTCCACTTTAAAGGATTTCTGGTTAATAACAAACAATGACCAATGGACTTTTTTTGCATACTAAACACCATACAATAAAACTCTTTATATGCACATATAACTTTATTTAAGGCATGATGCAGTTCAAGCTTGTGATTTTACTAAAAGTTTAATTGTATGTAAAGTTATTCAGCTGTTGGCACCAGTTGAAAGTAAGTACTTGTATTACGTTGAACAAATTGGAAACGGCAAATTAGTTTGAGTGCAAACTTTTTAAAAAATGGCTACACCAAGCACTTTCAACATATTACATTATAATGAAAAATGCAGCACATTGCTAGTATCGCAGTGTTCCCTACGATTAAAACATCTGAGTGACTGTGTTCAAAAAGTAAACAATAGTACCATGTATAAAATAAAACATGCATTTACCATATAGAAGGAAGGAAAAAGGAATGTTTCATATAAATAGTATCTTTTAAGGTTCATGATAAATGGACATGTATTCATACAAATGTAGTTTCTGTAACAGGATTTCCAAATTTTCCTTTAAGGCCTCATTCTTACCCATAAACAGTGTTTCCACTGAGGAGCAGTGACTGTACAGCAGTTATCTGAGAGGCAGATAGATCTCCACAGTTCTTTAGGTTCTCCAAAATGAGAGGGTCAGAGTTCTGGATGTAGGAGGCATCCAGTGTGCAGGTCATATTCCCCAGAATCCCCACCTGATCCCTGGTCAGACGCACACCAGATATTCCCTACGAGGTCACAAATCATCAAGGAAAGTTACGCTGAGTTAAAGTTACACAGAGGCTGGTTGTGATGCATGTACCTATGTATGTTAGGGTGCTATTATGTGATTTAAGAGACACTGGATGATGTGATCATGAATAATTTCCCCTTGTAACTGTGGTCAGAATGTGCTATTGTGTAGCCATAAAATTCATTATACTACAGTATTAACATAAAATCAGTTTTGTTTAAACAATTGTGTACAGGAGCAGACATAAATGTAAAACTGTTTAAGCCATAAACCATCGTAGCAAAATTATTTTCTAGCAAAGGTTAGACAGTTTTAGGAAAAAAAGTTAGGCTATCAATGTGGGGTATCCGCATGAGCAGCAAGTGATTTTCTGTGATACAAACACCAACCAAAAGTAAGACATCAGTGAGGAATTGCTATGAGAACTCTGATTCATGTTCTAATGTTCTTAGAAGAATTAAAATTACATCATCTTTTGTATTGGCTATAAGCTAACAACTTAGGACAGGGACATGCAATTTAAATGTGCTTTAGTATGCAGGATTCCTTTTCTCTTAGCTGTTAGGCTTGTGGAAAAATTGAAAGTTAAAAAAGTCGCTATGGTCCATAGCATTTTAGTTCCAATAATTCATGTCTGGACCATTTCTGTTTTCTACATTTTTGTATTGTGAATTATTGTGCAGATTGTATGTGTTATTACCAGACAGGCTTGTGCATTGGTGAACAGTGTGGCTGGCTTGTTGAGGACAGCTGAAGGAATAGAGAAATCTGCCGCTCCCAAAGAAGTGAAATATGACCTGCAATTTTCCTGCACCACTTTATCATAGCTATATCACACACACACACACACACACACACACACACACACACACACACACACACACACACACACATAAAAACATTATTCTGTATACAGTTGGGGAAAAATCCTTTTGTAATTTCATGGTTTACTGCAGTAATTTGACATTAAACATGATCTGATCTTCATTCAAATTAAGAGAATGGACAAAAATAATGGGCCTGAATAATAAAAACAAAAATAAATTATGATTGTCTATGTCTTTATTTATGTTGAAAAACCCTAAAAAAAGAATGTAAGTAAGTAAGTGGAAAAACCCTTGGACTTAATAACTGCTTAACCCCCCTGCCTTGGCAGCAATAACCTCAACCATGTGCTTCCTGTAACTGCAGGTCAGACCTGCACATTATTCAGGAGGAATTTTAGCCCCTTCTACTTGGCAGAACTGCTTTAGCTCGGTCATATTCTGAGTGTTTGGGTCATTGTCCTGTTGCATTACCCAACTTTGAGTTTCAGCTGACATACAGACATTTTTTCATGACCCTGTAGAGTTTTTGATACATTTGGGAATTCATCTTCCCCTCTATGACTGCAAGCTGGCCACATCCTGGAGCAGCAAAGCAGGCCCAAATCATGATGTTTCCTCCACCAACCTTTATGGTTGAGATGATGTTTTCATGTTAATATGCGGTGCCCTTTGTACGCCAAATGTATTGCTGCATGTTCTTTCCAAACATTTAAATCTTAGTTTTATGATGACGTTTATGAAGACGGTTCTGGCCTTGACTGATGTTGACAGCTGTTTTTCTGTGGACTTGGCTACAGACGCTCGATAGTTCAGGACTGGAATTTCCTACAAGTCTACCTGAGCCTCCAATAACTACCTGGACTCCGTATTACCTCAATTAACATCTGTTAACAACTGCTATACTGAACTGCCTGCCACCTAACACATAGTATGAATGCTGATCAATGCCTGCTATCTGTTTCGCCCAGATGAGGATGGGTTCCCTGTTGAGTCTGGTTCCTCTCAAGGTTTCTTCCTACTGCCATCTCAGGGAGTTTTTCCTTGCCACCGTCACCCTCGTCTAGTTCATCAGTGCTCAGTGATCATCTGACCATTTTCATACCCATACACATTCCATACAAGCTTAAATAATTATTTTGATTGTGTAAACCTGCTTTGCAACAATGACAATTGTTAAAAGCGCAATACACATAAAATTGAATTGAATTGAATTGAATTAGTTTTATCAGTCCACAAAACATTTTGCCAATACCACTGTGGAGTGTCATTGTGCTCTTTTGCAAACTTCAGGCGTGTAGCAATATTATTTTTAGTAAGCAGCGGTTCCTTCATGATGTCCTGCCTTGAACACCCTGCTTATTCAATATTTCACATACCGTAGACTCATGAACACAGATGTTACTGTAGGCCATGCTAGATAGGTAACAAAAAAAAAAAAGAAAGCCTCAATCCATCATTTCTGCATCATCAGTGGGGTGAGCTAATCACATTGTGTGATGTGGAGTGCTGGCCAATCAGAGACCATTTTCTTTAGGAGTCCTGGAGCTGGTCATCCTGGCAGGTTGTCATTTTTTGCTGCTCGCACGGCAACCGTAGAGAATCTCTGGGCTATTGTCAAGGGTAAGATGAGAAACACCCCATCCAACACTACAGACAAGCTGAAGGCTGCTATCCAAGCAACCTGATCTTCATTAATGTCTCAGCAGTGCCACAAGGCTGATCGCCTTCATCATGTCGCACTTATGCAGTAATTAGTGCTAAAGGAGTCTCAGAGAAGTATTCATGTATAAATGAACAGTTTCAGAATTTCTGTATTGGAAATGTTTTTTGATTGATATTAGGAATATACTAATATTGGGAAATACTGGATTATTGATTTTTTTAATAGGCTGTAAACCCAACAACATAATTTTTGTCACTTTATACATTTTTGTTATTATTATTATTATTATTATTATTATTATTATTATTATTGTTGTTGTTTAAACAAACCTGTAGTAGAGGAGCATGTCAGAAGGAACATCACTGAAGTTCACAGAGTCTTCTTTGATTGTGTTGTACATGCAGGTCAGCTACAACATAGAACAGGTGGACTTATACACAGTTTTATGCATACTTTTATACTGTACACACAACCTGCCACAGCAGTCTCAAGACATGAAACAAACCTCAAATCTCAAACATACAACATGTATGATACATAATGGTAATGGAAAACTATTAAAAATGTTAAATGGATTTTCCCTTATTTTCCAGATTTTTCATGATTAAACCTGTCTGGTTGATGCATCTAACTTGCTTTAAAAGGTGTTGGCTGCTTAGGAAACTAGCAATATTTAATCATATATTAAATATTACTAATTTTAATATTTCAAGAAGATTTTATTCTTCTTCTTCTTCTTCTTCTTCTTCTTCTTCTTCTTCTTATTATTATTATTTCAAATGACAAAACAATCTCTCCAGAACACCATGTCCCCAAGTGTTTTATTTGTATTTACCAACAAATAAAATAGTTATATAATAATAATAATAATAATAATAATAATAATAATAATAATAATTTTAATGACACATCAAAGTTTTTTTCATTTACAGTTATTTATTGAATTTTATATCAAGCTAAACAATTTAGTTCCTGTGACAATTTGGATACTTCTTATGTGTAATTTTAATTATGTTACATAGGTCCTACTAGTCCCTATGAATAAGGTGTTACTATAGAAACAAAACTGCATAAGAACACACTGATTAATCTTATCTACTTCATTTAAGACTTCATTTAAAAATCATGCAGTTAAAGGAATTTAATCTTGATAAGTTTTCACAATAGAATGATACTATAGTATTATAATACATTTTAAAGCACACATGACATTAAACACCACATATACATCTGGTATGTACCTGAGATTCTTGCAGGGGGACCTTGTGTCTGTTTGGACGTGGTCTACAGGCCCTCACAAGATTTTGGATTTTTTGCTGTTGGATAGTCTGCACTGAGGTGCAAGAGAAACCTTGCAGTACTGATGTTGACAGACTGTGAGGAGTAACCAGCACACACACACACACACACACACACACACACACACACACACACACACACACATATTAGAGTGCACACATATTATTACTGCTGTTGCCCACATACTGTGGACTCATAGAGGAAGGGGGGTTCATGAAGGGGAGAATTAATGAAGACATTCTTAATTTATTACCATAACTGATACAAATTACAAATAATAATAATTAATAATTTATAATTACAAACAAAAAGGAAAATGCACTCTCTACTTCCTGATTTGTTTGGGATAATAAATGGAATCCTTACAGCAACTTTTTATACTTGATACATTCTTTGTAAAGGACAGTAAAACCACTCACTCACTCGCTCACTCATCATATATACTGCTTTATCCTGTATTCAGGGTCGCGGGGGGCCTGGAGTCTATCCCAGGAGACTTAGGGTGCGAGGCAGGGTACACCCTGGACAGGGTGCCAATCCATCACAGGGCACACACACATACACTCACTCACACACTCATTCACACTACGGTCAATTTAGGAACGCCAATTAGCCTAACCTGCAAGTCTTTGGACAGTGGGAGGATACGGGAGTACCCATAGGAAACCGAAAAAGCACAGGAAGAACATGCAAACTCCATGCACACAGAGACGGGTATCAAACCCAGACCCCTGAGATGCAAGGCGACATTAAAACTGTCTACAGTAAAACCAATGGTAAAGAATTATAAAAACAATTTAGAGTATTGTTGTGTGTTGGTATAGAATAATTGAGATTAATTGCAGTTTGAGGAAGGTTGCACATCCTTAAAGACAGATTACACGTGACTGTCAGTGTGGAGTTGATGTTGGACAGAATCATAACAAAGTCCAACCTCCTGAACTGTCAAGCAATAAAAAATAGTCATGTGGTCTGATGAGTCCAGAGAGACGCTATTCCAGAATGGTGGGTGCATCAGATTAAGAAGGGAAGCGCATGAAGCGATGCACCCATCATGCATAGTGTCCACTGTACAAGCCTCTGGAGGCAGTGTTATGATATGGGGTTGGTTCAGTTGCTTATGTCTAGGCTCAGCAACGTTATGTGGCAATAAAACAATGTCAGCTGATGACTTCTATGCTGATGGCACAGCCATATTCCAGGACTCACAATTTGTGAAAGAGTGAATCTGGGAGCATGAGGAATAATTTTCACACATTGTGCACTGTAATCAAAGCTAAAGATGATTAAATGACATTTATGAGTGTTCAATTCTATTTTAATAGAAAAATTTAAGCCCTGAAATATATATAAGAAGATAGGCTTTTAACTCACTCTTCTGTATTATTACTGGCACTGGCCACTGCTCCAAACAACACCAGAGCCTGATATAAAAAAGAAGTTTTATTAATTTTCCTACAAACCAAGCCTTATAGTTTATCAAGTTCCTGTATTCCATAGAATAGTTTACATGTATTTTATTGTTAGAAATCATTTAATTGTGTGTGTTTGTTCTATTACCTGGTCATGACTCCACGTCTGGTTGTTAACAAGCAAAACTTCACCTGAACTTAATGATGATAGTAAAACAACTGGGATATACATGGCCAGTGAACCTGGAACATTCCCTATCACAGTGGTTTCATCTACAGAAATTATCTGAAAAACAAATGTGGAAAGATTCAAAATTTAAAGACCTTTATTAATCCCAGAGGGAAATTGCTTTGTCTTGGTTACAGTTGCTTTGATTTGTTTACCGGGAAGAAAGGAAAGGAGTAATACACTAATTAGAAAAAAAAAATCATCTATCTAAATCAGCTAAAATTCCTTCACAGCAACGTGAAAGACTCACAAAAGTCAGTTGTTTCAAATGCTTGAATGCTGTTGCTGCCCCCAAGAATGGCACAACCAGTTATTAGGTTTCGGGTCAAATACTTTTTCACTTAGGCCCAGGTAGGATTGGACACATTTTTCCCTTTAATAAATGGAGTAATTTTTACTTGAGGTATATTTATGTAATATTAACATTAGTTTGAAGACCTAAATAGTTTAAATGTGACAAATATGCAAAAAAAATGGCTAGTGTTTCATCCTTAAATGTATAGTTGCATGTCCATATGTAAATTTGTCTCTATTTATGTGCTCCTATAGTTAACTTGTGACTAACATACAAATGTCAATATTTGTCATGCCAATAAAACACATTTGTGTGTGTGTGTGTGTGTGTGTGTGTGTGTGTGTGTGTGTGTGTGTGTGTGTGTGTGTGTGAGTGAGAGAGAGAGAGAGAGAGAGAGAGAGAGAATGAGAGAGAGAAAATACCTTTTGGACAAATGTCTCTTGCAGAATAGTTGGTGCTGACTGAATGTTATTGATGAATGTTGGATTCTGTGATAAAGACAGAAGCTGAGAAGATGGGATGCTGGAGATGGTTGCAGAAGGAACTCCTTCAATTAGTGTGCCCAAAGATAATAGAGAGGAACCACTGCTAATCTGTTAAATAGATAAATGAATGAACGAACGAACGAACGAACGAATGAATGAATGAATGAATGAATAAATAGAATCAATTCAGATTACATATTAACTAAATCTAAGGTTAGAACTATGAAAAAGTCATAGTTAAAGCCCTCTTTAAACATTCTCCATAATTCAGGTGTGAAATTGAACTGGACAAAAGACTGCTATAGTTGCTCATCTCTGAGGTTCCATCATTTTGGACATTTGTGCTAAGAGAGGGAGTTGATTCCAGATGTGGAATTTGCATCTGAAATCTGTCCAAATGGGTCTAGAGGGTGGTTAATCAAGAAACTCCAGTAAAACAAAATGCTTAATTGATTCAATCGAATGGTGGGAATATAAAGAAGAAATCTTTTTTTCCAAATATGTTGCAGAAAGATGCTCACAATATTATAGAATTGTGTGTGTGTGTGTGTGTGTGTGTGTGTGTGTGTGTGTGTGTGTGTGTGTGTTGGATGATAAGTAATGTATGCTCACATTAAATCCTGCACTAATGATGCCCTGGATGAGTGCATTTGCTTGGCCCTGGTCCCAGCCACTGATGATACTGAAGGTGGACAGTGCACTGTTAATCACCTCGGAGGGGGTTGAGCTTATCTGGCCCACAGTCAGGCCAACACACTGGTTGCCAAGCAACTCAATTGAAGTTGCAGACAAAGTAGGAAACTTTGCCACAAGTGTAGCTGTGACCTGAGAGAAAAAGAGGCTGAGTAACATCACATTTATAGAACTAATTACATATTAGAATATCTGCTAACAGTATAGGGATTGGTTTCAAAAGTGACTTATTACCTGTGGATTGATTTCACTGCATTTGTTCTTGATGCTTATCAGAATGGCCTGACTGTCTGCTTCTCCAAGAGGAGCAAATGCAGAGCCAGGAGCATCACAGAGAAGTTTACCTGGTAGTCTGCAAACAAACACAAATATATAGTGTGTGATCAACATCTGCCTATATACTGTACATAACAAAGATGAAATACTTACATCCAGATAATCAAGTAAGTATATATACATGTATAAAACTTTTCCAAGCTATCTGTTTATTTCAGTTTTTCTACAGTTCTGTTGTGCAGAGACATCCTAATGTGAACCACTAGAAAAACTTATCTGAGGCCACTATTGAAGAACACTTTTGTTTTACATTCTTTCCTAATTTAATACATCAAGTACTAAATGTTCATTAAATTGCATTACATGTATTTACAAATTAAATTATTGGAAAGTGAAAAGTGAAATCTTTAAATGAAATATTTAAATGACTTTACTCATGTTTGGTATGACACTATGACACTGAGGTGGCACAGACGGCACAAGTTTGTGTTTACTGAAAGCATGCTTGAAACAAGGAAAATCTAACCTTTTGAACAAAGCAGTTAACATGGACAATAACAAATAATTCTTTACATTTAAACAACCTTGAAACAACCTGCCACAGTATATTGAATATTAAATATTCAAGCATTTTTTTGTTGTAAACATTTTCGCCTTCTGTTTATTTTTAATATAAAACAAAGACTTTCAGCAAAGTATCAGACTTATGAACCCAACTGTATAAAACAGGTTTCCGTAAGTAAAAAAATGTACGTGTATTCTACCAAAGCAGAATATAATTTGGAACTTTGATTTCTTCATGCCCTGTCTTCCTCTATAGTTTGTGCCGCAATCAAGGCAGGTCACACTTCCAAAGCTTCCAATGGGCATTAAATAACAAAATTCTTATTCATGGGGTAAAAAGGTTAATGGCCCCATATTTACCAAAGTAGAACATCCTGAATTCTATGATATCTTGTGCATTTGTTCTCACACTTTTTTGGTGCTTTTTGAATATAATTCATTTTGCATTTGGTCTACATTTGTGCTGAACATGACTCATATCATAAAGAATGCCTCCTGTAAATAGGTCTGAAAAAAGAACTGTATTCTTCTGTCACTCATATACATTGTTGAGATTTAAATAGTTAATGATTAAACACAGCTTTGAATTCATACATTATTGTTATTACTATTAAGTTTATGTATAATGCATTACCTGATTGGGTTAAAATTGGGATCCTGGATGTATATTTGAGTTGTGTAATATTTTGTGACACTTGTTGCAATTTCCAAGTTATTAAACAACTGTAGATTCTCTGAATTCTCCAGAAAGACACCAATCTACAGAACAATAAAAACACAATGAATAGAGTAGGCAAAAGACAGTAAATATAAACAGTAATATGAAACATATAATAAGGGTTGATAAAATGATCTTGACATGAAAATAATTAAAATATTACATTTATATTTACATGTATTAAATAAAAAATGTTTTTAGTTTTGTAAGAAATGTATATGAATTATAATATGTATTGTGTAACATTACATTATTTTTAACATTGTTTCTTTTATATTTTTAGGTCTAAATAATAATTGTGCTCCATAGAAAAGTTATTAATATGAAAAGTGATTGTAAATTGTGCATTGAATTAGACTAACCTAATTTATGGTAACTATATTTGGATGTTTTTGTTACAATATGTGTGTCTGAATACACTTTATGGCCAAAAGTATTTGGACACCTGAGGATCAGACCCATATTTGATATTTGTAACTGTTGACACAACATTTTAACACAGAATACAACTGTATTTGTAAGCTGTCTTTGTATAAGCCCTAACCTGTTCCAATATAATATGCCTGTGCACAAAGCAAGTTTATTATGTGTGTGCATGTCTGTGTGTCTGTGTTTGATGGATTTGTTTTCAACAACAACAATAGCGAATATAAAAAAATTGCCAGCTCAACAGCAAAACAGAGGCATGAATTTTTTTTTTAATTCTCAAGTATAATGAGACTCTTTGCCCACACTGTGTGTGCATGTGTTACCTTGCTATCTGATATAAAAGACTGGAGATCTGTGAGGGTGATGAACTTGAAGAAGAATCCAATATTGTCAGCAAAAAATGCAGTGGAGTTCAGAAGAGGATCTGAGGAGTTAAAGCAGCGGGGGCTGCCATCTGCAACATACACATTCACATAGTTATGTTCAGACAGAAAAATACAGAAAATGAGTTGCAGGAGAGAAAGCAAGGGATGAGAAAGAGAGATGTAATTATTCTTACCAGTGCTGGTCAGATACACTCGTATAGAGCTGTACACATCAGCTGGGGTGAAATCAGTTGCCGAAAAGTTGTAATTGTTCCCGAGGACAGACACCCTGATCAGAGACACATGAACAAAGGTAATGTTACTACAAATTTTACAAGGATATTTTATCCAACAGACAGGGGGCAGCAGTGTTGTTGTTGAGAGGCTTAAGAAATTCTACATCTAACAAAAAATAACAGCCCTCGTATTTTAGCCAACAGACAGGGGGAAGTCTTGATGCTGAGAGCCTTATGTAATGCTACATTCAACAAAGACTTACAGTTTCCTGTATGATAGACAGGAGGCACCACTGAGCTGGGTGGAGCTGATGAGTTGTGAAGTGAGGTAGGGAAGGTAGTTAACCAGTGTGACATCAAACCACTGTTCTACATCAGCTGGAGAAGAGGCCCTGAGGGCCTGAGGCCACACACACGCCAACGTGAGGCTGGCCAAAGCTGAGGACAAAACGGGTTCCTGTAGAGAGAAACATGGATTGCTTCATCAATCAAATCAATCAAGAGTGAATAAAGGCAGCAAATCCACATGGACTAAAAAAGGGGAGGAAATAACCCCTGGTATACCATCTCCAGGTACTGATTGGTCATATTGTAGTTGTTGAGGAGTGTGCAGAGCTCAGCCCCATCAGTGACTGTATTTGGCCTGTTCAGGAACTCACTGAGTTCTTCCACAGAGATGGAGTCCAAAAGCTTGAGGACACAGAGCAGAGACAATGCACTCATTACATAGGGGACTTGGGCAACTTCTTGACAGCAACATAACCTTCTAGTGAGCATTTCACCAATGGGATCGGTAGTATGAATCAGAAATACCTCTGCCTGCCGATCAGCTGGGATCAGAGACAGGAAATC
>JAAGKR010010181.1:0-23721 GCA_011419295.1 Clarias macrocephalus | reverse complement strand
GACGTCGTCGAACACCTGTGTTCCGTCAAATTGCGCATGCGCGAGACGAAAGCGCGTTCAAGAAATTAGAAGAGTTGTTTCACGATATCCTGAAATTTAACCAAGGGCCAGTAAATATATCAAGCTCTATTCATACAAATATAGTTCTTTGGTCTTTGCCCCTGATACCTTACCTGTGACGCAGCAAGAGATGTTTTTCTTGGAAATTAGCTTAAATCTTACTGGAACATAAACATTTGTGAGTCTCTATCCTTTTACCATGCGCATCATATATATATATATATATATATAGAGAGAGAGAGAGAGAGAGAGAGAGAGAGAGAGAGAGAGAGAAATGATTAAGTTACTTTCAACTTAACCAATTTAACCTAGCTGTCAACTTTGTAATCATAGGATATTTACTAACATACACTGAACACTCTTAAGTACTATGTACTATTTTTTTTTTTAGTTTAACCACCGCATCCACCTAAAAGTTCCCACTACTAATCTAATCAAGTTAAATCAACTAATTTTCTACAATCAGTTAAATTTACTAGGTTTCCTTAAGTAGATTCAACAATTAATTTTTACAGTGTTCGTTTAATGTTTTACTTGTAAAAAAAGAAAATTACGATGATCATAACAGCCTACTGCATTTCATTCTTATAATAATGCAAAAACACAATGTTTTAATTTTATGGTCATTTAGTTTCATTTATTTCAGTTAATAAATCTACCACAAATTTCAAGAACACAAAATATAAGATGACACAAAACCTTTTTTTGAAAGAAAGCTTTTCTAATTACACATGATAAAATCTAAAGTCTCACTGTGTTAATGCTTACTTTGCTTAAATTCGATCCTAATAAGATTTAATTTAGTTTTAATTCTAAACTTTCGTTTCCGATGTCATGCACTAAAATGTCCCCCTGCAAGAGGCTGCTCCCCCTTATCTCATAATTATGACTTAGTATCTCATAATTATGACTTACTAAGTCATAATTATGAGATAAGGGGGAGCAGTCTCTTGCAAGGGGACATTTTAGTGCATGACATCGGAAACGAAAGTTACTGCATCCTTTTTCTTGAAAGTGCCACATTGCACACTCATGGAGATGTAGCAGCTCTCCTATGGTTTAGCCTGATGACTGTACATGTAACGACGCGGACATTTATACACGCGGTTTATCACACATCAGCCTGAGCGAGCCGCACTTGGCGGCGTGTTTATTTAAGGGTCCTGGTACCGCCGTAGTGATCATTTAGGTAGCACAGGTAAGGTATCAGGGGCAAAGACCAAAGAAAAGAAAGAAAAGTGAAGCGCGCAGAAAGTAGCGAAAGAGAGCCCGGCGCACGCGCTCAGCTTAAGTTTATTAGTGCTTTATTTTCCAGAGCCCCGTCCGGTCTCACGTAGACGGCGGAGCTCCGTTATATTGTGTTTTCAGTTTTCTTTGGTTTCATTTAAGTTCCTAATTAATAATCCGAGGCCATGTCCAAACTGGAAGGTCTTCCCGTGTGTATCATAAGCGCTCTCACAAACTCCTATTTCGTTGCCCCCCTCTAAAGCTCTGTCCATACCGTGCCACGGAACAGTCCATCAGTTACATCTACTATTACCATCCAAACTACTCAATGACATTAACATCTCCCAGTGTCTCAATCCAAGAAAGAAATAAACGCGAATTAAATTCGGCATTATTGTCCCCGTCTTGTGCCGATCACCGAACCCCACCTTCTGTCATAATCATGAGACCAGGATCTTATATTATGACATATTAAGGCATAATTATAAGTTATTAAGTAATAATTATGAGTAAATACATCATAATTATGAGATAATTTCTGTGATTTTTTTAGACAATAAAGCGAATATTGACGAATTAAATTCGCGTTTATTTCTTTCTTGGATTGAGACACTGGGAGATATTAATATCATTGAGTAATTTGGATGATAATAGTAGATTTAACTAATATACAGTCATCAGGCTAAACCATAGGAGAGCTGTACATCTCCATGAGTGTGCAATGAGGCACTTTCAAGCAAAGGGATGCAGTAACTTTCGTTTCCGATGTCATGCACTAAAATGTCCCCCTGCAAGGTTCTGCTCCCACTTATCTCGTAATCATGACTTAGTAAATCATAATTATGAGATATTAAGTCATAATTATGAGATACGTATCTCATAATTATGAGTACTTATGAGAATTATGGTACTGCTCCCACTTATCTCATAATTATGACTTAGTAAATCATAATTTTGAGATACTAAGTCATAATTATGAGATACTAAGTCATAATTATGAGATCAGGATGTCATAATTATGAGATAATTACTGTGATTTTTTTTCTTTTGTGAATGCAATGCGCTTCCGTAGTTTAACTACAAATGTTACACTTGATTTTATCTGCTACTACGTGCAGCTCTAAAGGAGCTGCGGCACATTAATCCTTGAGAGAACGAACTACAGTAAGGCCTGAGGCGTCGGTCTATATTTATATAGCGCCACTCAGTGGTAAAAGCCACCAATGGCATACCGTTGCCGTGAGGTGCGGCTGTGAAAGTAGAATACCACTCGTCTAACATCTGTAGATAATATATTAGGAAATAATTGACAGCTGCCCCAACAACTCCGGTGGAGAGAACCCAGCGTCTGTGCCGAGATCATAAACAGGGAATTGATCCAGAATATAGTTTCACTTTTAAATTAAATGGTGAACGAAAAAAGAATCCATAATATTCATTTACAAATGTTTATACATTAACTATAGTTGAAAATATGTATGTTTGAAATTAATGAGTAAATAAAATTAGGTGTGATTTTTATACAAGGGGTGTTCAAGTAAAAGTGGGACTTTTAACAATAACAGAACACAGTTATGAGAGTAAAAGCTCACTTTATTTAATGAACGTTTTTCATGTATTCCTGAATTCATCATTTGGCCTGATGATTATTACCTAGATAATCTGATTTACTAGTTACTGATTTGTCACTGTTTAATAAAGTCTGGTAAAGTCTGATATTACAGATGAAACAGATGTCAGGTCACAAAGTGGTTAAATCAGTTCCACCTTTACCAGCTGCTGATTTTACTCCACACTAAGTCTCTATAATAACACTGATCCATGTCTGGATTTTTTTACTAGACATTTTTTCACATTTAAAAGTTCATAAAACCAATGTGACACATTTATGTCATAAACAGCAAATTGGATGTTGAAGTACATTGTTTTTGTTGAAGACTCTGTAGTACTTGTATACTTTAAATAGTTTTTAAAGCATCGTGTACAGTATTGGTGTAGTCCTATTTTTTTAAACAAAGCTATGCAATAGTATCCTGCTAATTAAACTCCTAGCTCCCTACTGTCTTCTGCCTACCTCTTATACTAAACATGACTAAGGTTGTACTGGGATCAGGGCTGTAGCCCTTAATCCTCTCTGCTGTCTGTTAATGCTGCTAGATGCACAGCATTAAACACTTTATCAAACAGTTGGATCTCCCTGCATCTTCAGTGTTTAACAATATTAAAAATACCAACACATAAATGCTAAGTGGGTGCGTGGAGCCCTGGGACTGAACATAGTGAATGGAGTCGTGAATGAGGCGGCGTGATTAATGTGGGAGCACTAAGTACTTCTCATCCCTCCCCTCTGAGAGAGCTCAGCCAATCAGCTCTCTCTAGACTTTCGGCTACGAGAGGTTACAGCATCACCCGGGAATCGAACTCGTGATCTCTGGATGAAAGGGGGAGCCCTTTCTTGCCTATTCTCGCAGCGGTGTTTACACGTTCCATCTCTTCTTTTCGCCAGTATTGCTGCAGATTTCCTATGAGGACACTCTGTTTACATGGGACAGTTTACTCAATCTTTTAAAAAGTTGTTATTGTTAACATAAGAAATATTGATTTGGAATGATTAATAATTGTAGTTCTTGAAACTAATCAGTATAATTAAACAATTCTCAAATATTGAAATTAAAATATATAAAAACATTAATTGTATGTTAAAAATATAATTTGCTAGTCAAATTCCTATTTGTGAAATAAGCTTAAATAATAGTGTAAATATGAGAAAAAATATTTTAGGCATTTATTGGGATATGTCCAACACAAACAATCATCTACATGATTGTCCGAGATCTTATTAAGATAATATAAGCTTTATTTATGTTGATATTTGCAAGCCCACAGAAATACACACACACACACACACACATACACACACTGAACATGATCCATTCGTTAATCAAAATTTAAGATGATTTGAAATGTTTTAAAATGTATTTATGTTGTTAGAGATGACATTTACTTGATTGTTTCATTGATACATTGATCACTCAGGTTTGTCGACAGTGATGTGATTGGTTGCTTTACATCTCAGTTCCCCCTCATGTCTGTGTTTCCTTCTGGCTCTCCCTTTTAGTTATGCTGTTATAGTTAGTCCTGCCAGAGTCCCTACTTGCACTCTACACTAAATATACATTCACCTCTTATCTCTCCTTTTCTGATCTCCCCTGTCTCTCTCGTTCCCTCTCTCTGTCGAGCTACACATGTCGTTCCTGAGCTGCCACTGATCCAGACTCCCTCTTCCCTCTGGACCTGTCTGACTAATCCTGGTGCCTCGCTTCTGGTTGGAGAGCTTGTCACATGGATGCCCCGTGTGTCTCTTTGGGACGCGTCCGATGTCTGGGGACGGTTTCACGCTACTATGTAGACGGTTCTGGCCTCGACTGATGTTGACAGCTGTTTCTCTGCGGACTTGGCTACAGTCCTCGATAGTTCAGGACTGGAATTTCCTACAAGTCTACCTGAGCCTCCAATAATTACCTGGACTCCATATTAACATCAATTAACACCCAGATGAGGATGGGTTCCCTGTTGAGTCTGGTTCCTCTCAAGGTTTCTTCCTATCTCAGGGAGTTTTTTCTTGCCAATGTCGCCCTCGGCTTCCTCATCAGGGACCATCTGACCATTTTGATTCATACACATTCACATTTCATACAAACTTAAATAATTCTTTTGATTGTGTAAAGCTGCTTTGCGACAATGACAACTGTTAAAAGCGCCATACAAATAAAACTGAATTGAATTGAATTGAATTGAATTTAAGACATCTGTTAGTATTTATCTGGGAAACACAAAATAAATACTAATCTGAAATTATTTGGGAAAAACTACACTACGTTCCAAATTATTACTTATTATTATTATTATCGTTATTATTATTAATTATTATTATGCACATCAGAGTTAAAACATTTTATATTTTGTAAACAACTGAAAATGAGCTTTTGTTGAATTTGCAGCATTAAGAGATCATATTTACTAAAATCAAAAGCTATTTAAATCAAAAAACATCCTAACAGGGCATGTTACATCTTAACATAGGACCCCTTCTTTGATATCACCTTTACAATTCTTGCATCCATTGAACTTGTGAGTTTTGGACAGTTTCTGCTTGAATTTCTTTGCAGGATGTCAGAATCGCCTCCCAGAGCTGCTGTTTTGATGCGAACTGCCTCCCACACTCATAGATCTTTTGCTTGAGGATGCTCCAAAGGTTCTCAATGGGATTGAGGTCAGGGGAGCATGGTGGCCACACTATCAGTTTCTTATCTTTTATGCCCATAGCAGCCAATGACACAGAGGTATTCTTTGCAGCATGAGATGGTGCATTGTCATGCATGAAGATGATTTTGCTACAGAAGGCATGGTTCTTCTTTTTGTACCATGGAAAAAAGTGGTCAGTCAAAAACTTTGCCAAGGTCATTTTCACACTTTCAGGGACCCTAAAGGGGCCTACCAGCCGTAGTCGACACTCATCAGTAAATAAGACTGTTTGAAAATTAGTCTCCATGTATGTTTGGGCCCACTGCAACCGCTTCTGCTTGTGAGTATTGGTTAGGGGTGGCCGAATAGAAGGTTTAGGCACAACTGCAAGCCTCTGAAGGATCCTACACCTTGAGGTTTGCGGGACTCCAGAGGCACCAGCAGCTTCAAATACCTGTTTGCTGCTTTGTAATAGCATTTTAGCAGCTGCTCTCTTAATCCGATGAATTTGTCTGGCAGAAACCTTCCTTCATCTGCACGAACCCGTCTGTGCTCTGAATCAGCCACAAATGTCTTCACAGTACGATGATCACGCTTAAGTTTTCGTGAAATATCCAATGTTTTCATACCTTGTTCAAGGCATTGCACTATTTGACGCTTTTCGGCAGCAGAGAGATCCTTTTTCTTTCCCATATTGCTTAAACCTGTGGCCTGTTTAATAATGTGGAACTACATTCTTCACTACTTTGCCTTTAATTGGGCTCATCTGGCAAACATATTTATCACAGGTGCCTGAGATTCATTTCAGTGATCCAAAGAGTCCTGAGACGCAATACCATCCATGAGTTTAATTTTAAAACTAATCATTTAATATTCATGACACTTACATCCAATTTGCATAATAATTTGGAATGCGGTTAATATAATCTATTTTTCACGAGTCCGACATATTTCCTGTATTCCCTGAACGTAATGAATAAAAATTCCTATACAGTACATAACAAAAGAGTTTCTGCATAAATGTGTTCAACGGGGTTGGCAGCATCATGAATGCCTCATTTTCTTTTTCTTTTTTCAGAAATGGCAATAAATAAATCAGCAGCTCTTGGATTTTAAAATGTGACATTCATATAAACCCAGGGCAGGTTTAGAAATCAAGCCTGTCCTTCTTCTGCTTAGAGTAGTCTGTGAAGAGCTGTGGAAAGAAAAATTCTATATTATATGGTATAAACAGTCCTGATGGAAATGTATTCCCAGATGCATAAGGATCTTCCTAACAGAATGTGGGAGTGGGAAAAATGTTGCTATTATGCTTCAGTTTCACAAAGTGCATTTTTTATTTAATACTATCAGTAGTAATATTCCTAATACCCTGAGATGTACATGTATAGTAGATGTTTTATGCAAATACGAAACCAGATAGTGAGTTAGGAACATATTACTTAGTTGTTGGGAATTTTACTACTTTTAATAAAGGTTACTTGAAAAATTACCTCAAATGAAAATCAGATATCTGAAGAGCATTTCTTTTTAGGTTTTGCACAATAACTATAATTAGAAATTAGATTTTTTTTTTTAACTCAAATATCATAAGCACAGAATTGGATGTCACGGTCAGGTGGAAGCGTGACTTAAATATAGATAATTTAATATAGAAATGATTTGGATGATGAAATGTTTCAGATTACCTTGTATGTTTAATTAAATACAAGTGTAAAATGGTTCAATACAAAATCCATATGCTAATTCATAAAACTAATATATAAAAATCACTTTGGACTCCCTCACTGACCTGTCCATCCACCTTAATTAGCTCTTTAGATGGTGAGAAATGTCAATTCTCTCTTTCAACGCAAGTGACAGAAGCAACCATGTACGTCCACCAAACTAAGCTCAATGCTATGGAACACCAGATGCCTGAAAGAGGTAGACTTTGTTTGTACAATAAGTGGTCTACAAACATTGCCACTCTAGATTACAACTACCAAATTATATGTTTCAGCTCCGCTGGCATCTAATTAAAGCCATTTAATTACCTGACTCCAAACTTTCACTTGATGATCAATATTGTTGTTGACATGTGACATACCGAGCAATTACTTTCGAGATTAATCATTTATTTATGATCATGTAATATCTTGTGATTCTGGGTCTCAGAGTTTGTTCTGATCATCTGACTTCCAAAAACCTCAGTATACAGTAGCATAATATAATCTGTAGGTTTGCTAATAAAAACTCAGAATAAAATTTTAACATCCAATCAGTTTTTTTTCCCCAACAGAGATTGCCAACTTTATAAAAATGCTAACAATACTGACATGACAAGAATTTTTATCACAATGCTAGTATTATGTCATATTACCCAGCACTAGCTGTAAGCTCATATGAACCAATAGCTCTAGTGCAAATTTATAGAAGCAGCATTCATTGTACTCTTAAAACACTCACAAGCAGTCCGGGCACTTGAGGGCCAAGCGGTAGAGGGAAAAAACTGACATACAGTATCACTCCTCCACACTGAGTTCCAAATTTTATAATTAGTCAATGCAAATGACAGTCAGTATAATTTTCAAGTCATCAACCATTAGGGTATAATTCAAATTTATTGAACAAACCTCCTAATGATAATATTTCTTTCAAAAATAACACACTGTTCCAAATTATTATGCACAACAGAGTTAAAACATTTTATAAGTTATAAAGAACTGGGAATGACATTGCAAAAATGTAGAACTCTCAAAATGAACATGGTGTTTTTTTTTATTTTTTTTTTATTTAGTCATAGAAAAAAACGAATACAAACCTAAAAACATGTGATGTGCATCTGTTCTATTTCTTTGCCTACGTGATCCATTTTTACATTTCATTACATGTTTGGGTAGTTGGTTAAAATGACCCCCAAATCATATTGCCTTTTTTGTGCTGAAGACAAAGGATATGTTAATGTATACTGCACAATCAAAAGTCATTTATATGTTTATATTTTAAAAAATCAGCAACAAAAAAATGTCTACAATGCTTTGGATCATTGAGGGATACCACAATGCCATTTTTGTTTTTGTTGTTGTTTTGTTGACTCTATTCTAGCTCAAATAAATAACAGTAAAAAATTTATTAGCTCAAAGGTTTTATATTATTTGAATATGCTATACCAATATATCAGTAAATATATGTGGGCAACATTCATTCATATATTCATTTATTCATTACCACCATGCATGCAGGTATTTATGTGTGTATTATTCGTTAAAACGGTGTACAGGTATGAGTCACAATGCTGCAGATCTCTGGGTAAATATACAGTAGATATCAGGGTCTTATAGGGGTCTAGAAGTTATTTTATACAATTTACAACAATATCTCTCAATATCATGAGAAATATGCAATAGATATGACACTGTGTATAGGTCTGTAGTGTGTCCCGCCCTGCACCGTTTTTTTTTTTTTTTTTTTTTTTTTTTTTTGTGGTTGTTGTTGTTTGTTTGTTTTTAATCTTATGTTCATCTGGTTAGTTACATGTTATAGGAATAAATCTGATTTCATATATTATTTCCCTTCAGGTTAAAGACTACAACTAAAGGCGTCCTCAAGGCGTTTCAGTGTCAAGAATGTTGAAGGAAAATATCCCCAAAAAGCACAGTAACAAATAAAACCACATGTACTTACAGTCGGGTGGCTCCTCAACTGTGTGAATTGATGCACAAACAAATACATACATTTAAACAATGTCTATAAACGTCTCCGGCGCTGTGATGTGATCCGGTGCGCTGCTAGAGAGGTACAACTCATAATGAACCGACTCATAGTGAACCGACTCTTTGGATTTCATAGGCGACGAATTAGAGACTACGCTTGAGTTTGTTGCGTCAGGAAGGGCATCCAGAGTAAAACCTGTGCCAGTGCCATGTAGAGTGTGGATCGGATGTTCCGCTGTGGCGACCCCTTGATGGGAACAGCTACGTCCCCAGTTATAAGAGGATGTAGACACTTATGCAACTGCATTGTTTATTATTTTACTTTTTTTACTTCCCCCACCTGATTTTAGTATATGTACAGTCGTGGCCAAAAGTTTTGAGAATGACACAAATATTAGTTTTCACAAAGTTTGCTGCTAAACTGCTTTTAGATCTTTGTTTCGGTTGTTTCTGTGATGTACTGAAATATAATTACAAGCACTTCATACGTTTCAAAGGCTTTTATCGACAATTCCATGACATTTATGCAAAGAGTCAGTATTTGCAGTGTTGGGCTTCTTTTTCAGGACCTCTGCAATTCGACTGGGCTGCTCTCAATCAACTTCTGGGCCAAATTCTGACTGATAGCAGCCCATTCTTTCATAATCACTTCTTGGAGTTTGTCAGAATTAGTGGGTTTTTGTTTGTCCACCCGCCTCTTGAGGATTGACCACAAGTTCTCAATGGGATTAAGATCTGGGGAGTTCCCAGGACATGGACTCAAAATTTCAACGTTTTGGTCCCCGAGCCACTTAGTTATCAATTTTGCCTTATGGCTCGGTGCTCCATCATGCTGGAAAATGCCTTGTCCTTCACCAAACTGTTATTGGATTGTTGGAAGAAGTTGCTGTTGGAGGGTGTTTTGGTACCATTCTTTATTCATGGCTGTGTTTTGGGGCAAAATTGTGAGTGAGCCGAGTCCCTTGGATGAGAAGCAACCCCACACATGAATGGTCTCAGGATGCTTTACTGTTGGCATGACACAGGACTGATGGTAGCGTCACCTTTTCTTCTCCGGACAAACCCTTTTCCAGATGCCCCAAACAATCGGAAAGAGGCTTCATCCGAGAATATGACTTTGCCCCAGTCCTCAGCAGTCCATTCGCCAGACTTTTTGCAGAAGACCAATCTGTCCCTGATGTTTTTTTGGAGAGAAGTGGCTTCTTTGCTGCCCTTCTGGACACCAGGCCATCTTCCGAAAGTCTTGGCCTCACTGTGTGTGCAGATGAGCTCACACCTGCCTGCTGCCATTCCTGAGCAGCTCTGCACTGGTGGCCCTCCGATCCCGCAGCTGAATCCTCTTTAGGAGACGATCCTGGCGCTTGCTGGACTTTCTTGGATGCCCTGAAGGCTTCTTAACAAGAATTGAACCTCCTTCCTTGAAGTTCTTGACGATCCTATAAATTGTTGATTTAGGTGCCTTAATCTTAGTAGCCACAATATTCTTTCCTGTGAAGCCATTTTTATACAACGCAATGATGGCTGCACGCGTTTCTTTGCAGGTCACCATGGTTAACAATGAAAGAACAATGATTTCAAGCATCACCCTCCTTTTAACATGTCAAGTCTGCCATTCTAACCCAATCAGCCTGACATAATGATCTCCAGCCTTGTACTCGTCAACATTCTCACCTGAGTTAACAAGACGATTACTGAAATGATCTCAGCAGGTCCTTTAATGACAGCAATGAAATGCAGTGGATAGTTTTTTTGGGGATTAAGTTAATTTTCATGGCAAAGAAGGACTATGCAATTCATCTGATCTCTCTTCATAACATTCTGGAGTAGATGCAAATTGCTATTATAAAAACTTAAGCAGCAACTTTTCCAATTTACAATATTTATGTAATTCTCAAAACTTTTGGCCATGACTGTATATTCTCACTCAGCGAGTTTTCTTTCTTGTGTTCTTTCTTGTGATCTTTAGCCCAAACGCGTCTCTTCTGCTTGTTGCCTGTCCTTAGCAGTGGTTTCCTAGCAGATCTTCTACCATGAAGGCCTGATTCACACAGTCTCCTCTTAACAGTTGTTCTAGAGACGTGTCTGCTGCTAGAACTCTGTGTGCCATTGACCTGCTCTCTGATCTGAGCTGCTGTTAACCTGTGATTTCTGAGGCTGGTGACTCGGATGAACTTATCCTCCGCAGCAGAGGCGACTCTCGGTCTTCCTTTCCTGGGCCGGTCCGCATGTGAGCCAGTTTCTTTGTAGCGCTTGATGGTTTTTGTGACTGCACTTGGGGACATTTTCAAAGTTTTCCCAATTTTTCGGACTGACTGACCTTCATTTCTTAAAGTAATGATGCCACTCGTTTTTCTTCACTTAGCTGGTTTTTCTTGCCATAATACAAATTCAACCTCTTTGAATGAGAAGGTGTGTCCCAACTTTTGGTCTATACTGTACATCATACTATTTTTCTGTTCCTGAAGCTTGTATACATTTTTTATATGCGTGTATACATATACACCTCAGTTTCATGAACGCCCCAGAGACTGACACAATCGGTTTACGGCCAAATAATTCACCCAAGATTTGTCTCTGTTTACAACCTCCTCCTTGAAACACGACCCAGAAACCTCCATCTCAAGCTGCATCCCAGCATGAGATTTGCTCAGTCCGCGGTCACGGATCGCGCACATGATAAAATTGCTTTGTGCAAAGTGGAGCGACGTCCAAGTCTTTGCCGAGAAGTATCATCCGAACAAAACTTTGGCAAACAGAGTACTACCCCTTATGAAAAATAATGCGGTGTCTTTTCTGTGCAGCGCAAAAGAAACAAATCTCTCTGGATATTGTTTTAGTAAAAAAACGCCTGCCACCTAATAACCAGACGTCAAGAAACAAAAAAGATAGAAAACCCCTAAAGGAAGATGACCCAGTGTTATTGTTGAAGAGGACTCTCCTTCCTAACACTAACCTCCTCCCCACACATCTTCATCTCCTTCATTCCTTCACATCATTGAGTCTCCCTAAGAAGGGTTCGCGAACAATACATGTAAAAATGAAGTGTTCTCTATCCTGTACAGTTTATATTTATATTTAGTTTTGTATTATTTTTGTATAATTAAGGCTATTTCATACTTTGTGGTATATTTTGTTATATAAATAAAAATACATCAAAAGTTAAATATAGTTCAGAATAATCAGGAACGGATTAATTCTATTTACATACATGTATTCCTATGGAAAAAATGAATCAGTCTATGACCAAATCAGGTTAGGAACCTGGTGGTATCTGGGCTCAAACCAGGGACCTCCTGGTTAGCAGTCCAACACCACCAAACTACCCCATATATACATATATATGTTAGGAAAATTGTGTTTCTATGTTGAAAACATGTATCTTGAGTCAGCAAACCACAATTAATTTTGTATCATTCATTCATTCATTCATTTACATATTAACAATTTTTATTATATTCACAGAAAAAATAGACCTTCAGTACAGTAAATATCAATATGTAGACATCGCAATGGCCCACTGCTGTCATAGCCTGACTCAGCAGCCAAAGCTGTATCGACAGTAGCTATTTTCAGCGTTACAGTAGTGGTGACTGTTTGGGGATTTGCTCATTCAGCTAGAAGAAAGTATTAGTGGGCTCAGGTACTGATGTTGCAGTTACAGTTTACCCCCAAGGTGTTTAATAGGGTTGAGGTCACAGTTATTTGATGAACACTAAATTTCTTCCTCTCCAACCCTGGCAAACTATGCCTTCACAGAGGTCGATTTGTGCACAGATGTGGGTCTCTAAGTTCCAGTGAAGGGGAACACCATTATCATCATCATCATCATCATCCAAGATGTTTTAGACCAGTGGTTGTCAAACTGGGGGTCGCAACCCCTCTGGGGGTCGCAGAATAGTTTCAAGGGATTGCGAGAGGGATTAAAAAAATTGTCTTTTTTTTTATTATAATACACATTATTCAGTATTACAAGTAAATAGTATAAATAAATATTTTCTGATTTGTAAAGATATTACTGATTGAGTGTGAGTGTTTAAATTGAGTGTTTAAAAAAATTGACATATATGACATATGACTGTGCAGCGACTGGCTCATTAGTTATTGCTACAGCGCACAATTTCCTGTGAAAACTGAAACTGCAGAGATGGATAAATTTGTTATTCGCACATTAAAAAATGTTGAGGAAATTGTGGACAGTTTGCCTGAGTCATCGGAACCATGTTACATCAATCAAGCATAAGAGCAAGACCTCGTCAGACCAAAGTAGAAAACGTCGGAAATATCAGGAGGAATTTATAAAGTATGGATTCACTTACTCTACTGTCGACAACATAGATTTCCCTCAATGTGTAGTCTGTTCAGAAGTGCTTGCTCATGAAAGTATGAAGCCCGGCAAAATGCAAAGGAATTTGGAGACGAAACATCCTTTGTTTAGGATGTTTAGTCTATAGACTTTTTCCGCTGAAAAATGAAGGAATTTCAATTCCACACTGCCTGAATTTTGGATTGCGGTAGCAGACGAATACACAGAGTTGTCCCGTGCAGCAATGGATGTACTGCTTCAATGCTACATATTTGTGTGAGCAGTCTTTTTTTCGCTGTTACATACAGTGTATAAAAAATAAATACTGATCACGTCTTGATGTCAAAGATGATCTGCGGGTAGTTGTATCCACCATCAGGCCACGAATGAAGCTTTTGTGCTGCCCATTGAAAGGTAACCTAAAATTATTTTGATGTATAGTAAATGTAGTCAAAACACTTGTTATCCTTATTGCTTGTTTTTGATAGTGGGGGTCGCGAGATCTTGTCAATCTTCAATTAGGGGTCGCTGGTTTGAAAGTTTGAGAACCACTGTTCTAGACAATTGTGCACCTCAAACTTTGGTGCAGCAGTTTGGAAAAGGTGCACACATGGCTGTGATAGTCAGTTGATGATAAACTTGACCATACAATATAGCTTTGGCACCAAGCTTAGGGTCATCATCATGCTTAAGGGTAAACTACTACCAAGTCTACCTGCCCTAAACCCTGTTTCCCAATTTGTGCTGACGAAAAGCATCCTCACATAAGAAGATGCTACTACCACCATGCCTCACAGCATAAAAAAAATATAATAATAATAAAGCAAAATGAAAACATCTGATTTAAACTAAATGAGGACGATGTAAAATGGAGCCCTGGTACACACAAGAAGGGTTCAAAAAAAGGCAGTTGTTTTATTGCAGAGAGAACAGGAACAGACATGTTTCCACTGTTGTCATAAATGTAATGTTACAGTGTTAAAATGAATAAACATTAAGAATTACGACTGAAACAGTTGTTTAGTGCCAACCTCACCCTCAATCAAACAACACAGGTTCAATCAGATTCCTTAATTCAGTGATTTTTTATCAAGACTTGAGAACAGATTCTGAAGGCTCTAAAGTGGCAGTTAAATGTTCACTAGATTATACAGTATGTTTACTTGTCTGTAAGACTACAGATATATGTATTTTTATATGTATCTTGTATTCACGTGGCACAGCAATGGCTATTACATTGCCAACATTTGGCAGTTCGGTTTATCTTTAGACAAAATGGAATTAATCAAAAGAAGACTTATTGATGAATTAAAGGAAAAAACAAATATGGCAAGTGCTGAGATTTGAAAAAGTATGTATTGTTTAGCTAGCGTGTCAGGTGGTTAGGCAGCCGGTGCATAGTCCACGATTGATGGAAAGTGTATGGCAAAGACACCCAGAGACATGACGGCAAACATTCAAACAGAAGAAAGGAAAAGTTAAAGGTTGAAGAAATTAGGTGCCAGTGTGAAACTCTGTGGCAATCGTCTGTTTCTGTAATATACTGTACTACACAAGAAAATCTGTTGTACTGCGCTTGCAGTGAACATTAAACACACAGTAGGCAAATGATCAGCTGCTGTGTCTTTGGATGCCTTTGCTGATTACAATATATTTCTGTTGGTGTTATGTGTATAGTTCTAGCTGGGTGTGAGGGCAGGACTTGGCTCTGCACTAATGTTCACCAGGCACTCTGTGGACCTCAGGCTGGGCAGAGACTTACAGCTGGGTAACGAGTTCAGGGAACCACACAGTCCCAAGATGGAGGGTGTATATTCTTTATCTATGGAGAACAAGAGAAAAGAACAGGACATTCACCTCTCCTAACCCATCCAAGATGCTTGATCCAGTTGCGTTTTTACACCGGAATCCATTTGTCAGACTTAAATGTGTACTTTTTGGTTAATTTGATATTTAGACATCATCATTTCCAAGTGAAATCATTCCCTTACACTGGTATTTCAGTCTAAACGGAATCTGGAGGTTTTACCTGATCTGCACCATGGCTGGCCGTTTGGTTTCCCCTCGGCCTTCTGGGAATCCGAGTCCAAGCTTACATGTGCTGAGAGAAGCTCGGGACTCTGGAAGCTTCCGCTATGGCTTTAACACAAACAAAAAACTTTAGTAATGCTACATCCATTCATCTAGTAACCTCTGTAGTCCAATGAGGGACCATGGAGGCCAGTGGTGACCGTTGAATTTATTCCCATTTTTTACGACCGTGGCAGTACCTCCGGTCAACATTTTAGTAATGATGGAAACTGGTAAATTGCAGGAACATGTGAATTATTATTATTATTATTATTATTATTATTATTATTAGTGCTGCAGATGCCATATCTGACCTGCGGTAAAGTTGGCTTTCTTCCTGGTTGTTGTATGTGTGAAGTGATGGCCACTGGTTTACAAGAGGAATAGATATGTCCTTAGACAAAGGATGAGCTTCACCAGGAATCAGACTTGTCCTGAGAAACAAAACCACTAAAAATCATCACACCTGCTCCAACCTTAGCATTCTCAATGGAGATGTCATTTAGCCCACAGAAATTTACCGCTCTAGTAGAAAACTGAAAAACACCACATGAACTGCGCTACTCTTAGAGATGCTGTAATCAACAACTTGATGAATTGTAATCCGTTTTCACTCTACTGTCTCATAGGAATATAAGCACAGTTTTGACTGCAAAACTCCATTTTGTCAGTGTTGAGAGAAATATAACAAGATACAAATATTACAAAATGATGCAGATTATTCTGTGTGTGAGTTACCAGGCGGACTTTTCTTTTTGAGGATGAAAAAAACCAGAATAAATAAAAGGCAGAAAAAGGTGTTTATATCAGTTTATACTCAAATTGTTCATAATGACAAAACAACTGTATGTGTGTGCGTGTTTCTTACAGCTGCTCTTGTAGCTCCAGTACGACCGACTCCAACTCTCTCTTCTCCTGATGGCTCTGAAGCTGAATCTCCTCTAGTTTCTTGTTCAGTTTCTTGTTTTCCATCTCTATGTTCTTTAACTGTGACTCCCGCAATCGGACGAGCTCCTCCAGATAGCCCTGCAGGACACGCACACACACTTGAGCTCTGGACGTCGCTCCACAGCATCTTTAAATTTTAATGTTTAGAAGCAACATTATTATATATGGAAGCTAACATTTTTCTCCATATTCTTATTAAGGTTGCACTAAATCGCTCCCCCTACTGATGTAATGCAGTTTAACATTTTTCCAGTTACACCCCCATTCCTCAGTCAAATTCGCATCAGCCCCTTGTGTTTGTTAGCATCATTAGCGCTGGAGAATGTTAAAAAAAAAAATTGCCCTCCTAAATTTTTCATTAATGTCTTGTTTACACCTTGGTATAGATTCTTAAGCACCATTATTAAGCCTTTATTGACCTTACAAAACATCCTTTCAAAATTTAACTATACCAGCAACGGCTTATTACCAAATGAGCACCAACACTACAGAATTTTCACCAAAAGAATGAAATCTGCCAACAGAAAGATACAGAAGTTTAAGGTTGTGCCTCTTTTATAGGTCAGCATCTATCCATTAATTATTGTGATTTTGCTTCATGCTAGCAGTTATGGTTTGGTTTCATTATGAATTCTTTAGGAGGTAGAACACTGTTAAATTGAATAATGGCAAGCAATTCAATGTTGTCATGTCACTAACACTTCGTCATTGCCTAGTGACAAAATTCACTGTAGCGTAGTTTTCATGTCCTTACGAATTCACTCATCATCTATACCGCTTAATCCTGTATTCAGGGTCACGGGGGGCCTGGAACCCAGGAGACTTAGGGCACATGGCAGGGTACACCCTGGACAGGGTGCCAATCCATCGCAGGGCACGCACACACACACACACACACACAAACAAACACACACACACACACACACACACACACACACACACACACACACACACTCACTCACTCACTCATTCACACACTACAGGCAATTTGGGAACACCAATTAGCCTATCCTACATGTCTTTGGACTGTGGGAGGAAACCGGAGTACCCAGAGGAAACCCACCAAGCACACAGACTCCTGGCCAGGGATCGAACCCGGACCCTGGCGGTGCAAGGCGACAGTGCTAACCACTACACCACCGTGCCGCCTCTTACAAACTCACTTAAATCATTAATGGCTTGATGTGGGGTTGCTGCACTTAAAGAATTAACCAAATACCGCAGGTTCCAACTGCAACGTTTTCAGAGACAATTTCAAATCAAGAGACATCTGGAGAGGACGGTAGCAAATTCGGCTGAGTGGAATGGGGGTATTAGTTTTGCTGATATTAATAATGATTAAAAGGAAAAAATCCAGACCAATGGGACAAATAAGAAATAACTTTTTCATTTTCCTATATTTTTTACCAGATTTTTTTTATATACGCAGTAATTTACATTCAAACATAAACTCCTGAGAAAGAAAAATGGAACAGAATCTCCAGTGGTAACAGACATTTTTTTTCTATAACAGCAAAACTTACCTTCTGGGCGTTGACGATCTTAAACCTCTGCTCCATCCTGCGACATTTGCTGCTCCAGCTCTCTTCGTCCGTGACCAGCGGGATGTAGGGATGCTCAGGAATGCTGTCGTCACTGTTGCTGCTGTCCACGCTGCAGCAGTCATCGTCATCGCTCAGGTAGTCATAGCTGAATATGTGAACAAATTGAACAATGCTCTTAAGCAAGTTGGAAGTGTAGTGGGTGGCTTTGTGCGAGTTGTGAACAAGAGCATTAATGATAATAAATCACCCAGTAGTATGCAATGCATAAATAGTATATTTGTTATATTGAGCCATATATAGACCTGTATAGATGACTATAAATGCAATGATGATCTAAATGTGACCTCACCTCTGCGTGAATTTGAGATATGGCGTATAATCGATCACCGCCTCTGTTTTTCCATCCAGAGCTTCTCCCTTTAAACAGAAACTGAGAAAACAACACAACTCGGCATCACTTCATCTCAACACAGAGTTAACTCGTAATCGATCTCACCTTACTTTAAGTCTAGCATGACTTCAGTTTAATTCTGTAACCACAGTGCTATAATCACTGCTGGTGGGTTCTGCTCAGAAATTAATTAATTGATTAATTTAACTGTAATTCCCCCTCCATTATTATAGTATTAAATATAACTATAAACAGATTCTTTAAACACATTCTTTAATTACTAAAAAAAAATGCAACAAACTTGTTGGCTCACTGATGTGATTTTAAGATGACTAAATCACTTAGGGATTGTGTTGTTATGATTTTATGACAATATTATGATAAATTTAATAGTTCATATAAAGTACATAAAGTCACAAGAAGTGAAGAGAAATTAGTGGTAGTACACCATCATATGGTTCCAGTTTGTGTTCGGCTAACTAGATTGACCATAAACTCCGCCGCTTTTTAATACAATGGCCCCTGTCCCTCCGTTAAATCTCATCTCACCTGAAATCAATTGCCCCGAGACCAATTAACATTCCTGTGAGAACGCTGGCTTCTTCTCTTAACATGATGGCACCTTCATCATAGAACCTCCTGCAGACAAAATGTACAAAGTATCGAATATGAAAATATGCACATTTTTTAATGTCTTCATTTTTTGGGGGGTTTTTCTATGTCTTAAAAAGCTTTGAAATGTGTCATTCTGCAGTGAAGTACCAGCTACTATGCAACTGTATCTGTGCTTATTATGTGCCACATTAGATACATTTTTATACCTATCTGTGTGTAAATTTGCTTAACATTCCATGTTTCCATGTATACAGTGAGTAAAGAGTTGGACCTGGTGGTGCGGCTGTCCCTCAGCGCTGTGGCGATGTATTCAGACAGGCGTTTTTCCATCAACGCAACTCTTATCCAAGCTCTGCCCTAAATATAACAACAGTAACAATAAATCAGCGAAAGTAACAACATTTACACCTATTTTCTGTTAACAAACTTTATGAATTCTTTCCTGCTGGAACTTCTGACCCTCACCTTTGCTCGGGACGAGCTGATGTTCTCCATGTTCTCTATGCTGCCGATGCAGCTGTTCTGCACTTTACTACAGGCCAGACGGATGAAGTCCCAGAAACTGCGCTGACCATCAAACCAGCTCCCTGCTCCTTACACGGAAAAAAACTAATTACAAAAATATGCAATTTTCTTATATACTCATTGGTGCTATTTCTGTAATCCTTTAGAAAAAAAGATTTTTTAAACCTTTAAAGCGGTGGCTGAGGATGTGCTCAAGAATGGAGGCAAAATTGATGAACTCCTCTGACGAGTCATCGATAGGTTCTGCCGTATACTTCTCTAGCAAGGTCTTCACTGAAAACCTGCCACACACAGACACAATGACAATTTCACACAATTTTCACACATGCTTTAAATTGATGCTTAGGTGATAAAACGCATGTTCTATGACCAGTCTTGAAACAAGAGCTAATCCCACACCTCGCCCCTGGTTGGTAGCTGTCGTTTGATTAGGGTAAAGCTGACTGATAGATGGAAACAGGGTAAGTAACCAGAAAAAGGCAACTCTGGAATAGCTTATTTTAAGTGCCAAGGAAAGTAGCCCTGACGTCGCCTGGTAATGTTTCCTGGATCAACAATGCCCCCCCCCCCCCCTCCCCAGCACTAAACAGGACCAAAAACAAACGAGTCGCGCAGTTAAGTCAGCCTGAACACAAATCTGCAAGAAGCAACTCTCTGCCTCAGCAAAACTGTTTCTCAAATCCCAGATCGCTCCCTGCATCTTATATAACTGCACTAGATGTGATAGAATTTCATTCGGACAGGGTGAAGTAACAGTCTTAGTGCACTATGTCCAGTAACATCCAATACAGACTGACAGTTCGCTTTTCACCAGATAGGTGCACCGCACAACAGGGGTGAATTGATACCCCATCCAGGGTGTCCCTGTTTCGTGCCCTAAGTCTCCTGGACACTGTATACAGGATAAAGTGGTATAGACGATAAGTGAGTGAGGGATGAATAATATTAGGTGTTTACAGGTTGATAAATGACATGAAATGATTGAGGCTTTCCATAAAGCACACCTGCTAGCACTTGTTTTGGTTATTTTGTATTTTGGTCCAAAAAAAAAAAAAAATCTCATAAATACCAAAAAGTACTAATGTTGTGGACATGGCGTAGACCAGGTGATGTGGTCACTATGGCGATATATTGGGTTGTTTCCCTGACCTCTATATCACAATATCACTAACGTTAAAATGTCAATAAAAACATTAAATGATTGATTTAATGATTACTTTATTACTTTGTTTGTGAATTAGAATCATTACAATCTAAGAGAAACAAACCATTTGTATATGTTTACTACGTGTTTTTACTTTACAGCAGTTCTTTAAACACCCTCGACAGCTTCCACGTCAGGCTGGCACCGACCGCTCCGCTCCGCGCGCGCGCGCGTCCTTTCGCCCTGACGGAAGGTTGTCGTCATGGCAACGACCTCATCCGGGAACTAATCATGAATCGCGTCACCAGAAACAGAAAGCACCGCGACGCTATTTTTCTGGTTTTAACAAACGAAACAGAGCCACAACAAACCCCGCGATTTTCTTCTTTTTTTTTTAAGTCATTAAATTCATACAGATTAAAATACGAACTTGCATTTCTCCTTTCTTTTTTTATGCTACTGTCGAGGACTGGTGCTCGTCACCGAGCCGTAATAAATAAGCTATTGTTATTGTCGCTTGCAAATAATACAGAGTGAAAAAAAATAATAAACAAAAGGCTAACTAGACAAAAATATCTATCTGTGCAATTCACATTAGCGTCGTGGACACGGCGTGGACCAGGTGATGTGGTCACTGAGGAGATTTATTGGTTTGTTTCCCTGACCTCTATATCACAATATCACTAACGTTAACGTTACATCTCATTAATAATAATAATAATAATAATAATAATAATAATAATAATAATAATAATAATATTTAAATGGACTTAAAGTAAAACCCAGAATAATAAGAAAAAACTATTTCCGTTGCATCCTTCCCTCTTTAATGTGCAGATCAGAGAAACGCACCGCGTCATTATTACAGAAATAATGCCCCAGGCAGGGTGCTGATCAAAGTTAATTAACGCACCTGCACACGGTGATGAGGTTCTTCCGTTCCACTGCCACGTTCCTCGAGCCGCCTTTCTTCGCGTGCGCGCCCATCGCCATCGCGGTGTGCGCGCGTACGTTTCGGGAAGAGGACGGCGGCACCCGGCGCCGCTGTCCGTTTCAGCACCACGGCCGGCCGCGGAACCGGAAGCGGAAACAAACCCCTCCCCGTACGTCATAGAACCGATACACGGGCAAGACCCTCGTCTTCTGGTTCATAAGACGGATATATAAAATTATATTAAAAAACTGCAAATAATAATAATAATAATAATAATAATAATAATAATTCGGGTTCTGTATTAAAATGCAAACATTGAAACTGATGATGACTCACTCACTCACTCTTCGTCTAGTGTATACACACACACACACACACACATATACACACACTCACACGCTCATTCACACACTACAGGCACTTTGAGAACAGCAGTTAGCCTAATCTGCAGGTCTTTGGACTGTGGGAGGAAACCAAAGTACCCGGAGGAAACCCACCAAGCACAGGGAGAGCCTGCATGCAAATTCCACGACCACACAGACCCAAGGCAGGAGTCGAACTCGAACATTAGAGGTGAGAGGCAACAGTGCTAACCACTAAGCCACCAGGCAGCCACACCCCATGCAGCCCAGTCACTGCATGCAGTGCCGGTCCCAAGCCTGGTTTGAAAAATGAGAGGGCCGTGTCAGGAAATGATATCCGGGTTAAAACCTGTGCCAAGTTCTGTGCAGATCAAATGGTTCGCTGTGGCGACCCCTTGATGGGAGCAACCAAAAGAAAGTAGTTATTATTATTATTATTATTATTATTATTATTATTACTTACTTACTTACTTACTCTGTGTTTATTATTATTATTACTTATGTACACAGTTTATAATTACATGACACTTCCAATATAAGCCTGAGCTGCCACATACTGTAAGTCCACCATGATTTCAAGATGATCTCATAATTCATCACCTTTCATTTCATCCTGAAGCATTTTTGAGTCATTTTTAATCCATCAGCAACCTCCATTTGTGTGTGTGTGTGTGTGTGTGTGTGTGTGTGTGTGTGTGTGTGTGTGTGTGTGTGTGTGTGTGTGTGTGTGTGTGTGTGTGAAAAATAGAAAATAGATTAAACAGATTAAAGGTCTTTTTTTTTTTGCAATTGTTGTGTAGTGTAATATTGGTAAAAGTGTATTATTAGTCTATATATTGTCTATTTATTATTATAGAAAAATAACAATTTTTATTTAATACCATAGCTAAATTAACTAAAAACAAGACCACTGCAGAAATCTCCACAACAACATCATGCAGTAGTGAGGATTTCATGAACTTTTTCAATAACAAAATCATAAATATTAGGCAAAAAATTCAGGCTTTGAAACCAGACAATTTAAGTAATACAGATGAACTAACCACATCACATCAGAACTTAGAATACTTTATTCCCCTTGAAGCGAGGGAACTAATTTCACTCATCTCTTCTTCAAAATCGTCAACCTGTATATTAGATCCTATACCGACACATTTTCTCAAGCAGATAGTACCAGCAATAATATAACCCCTGTTGAAAGTAATTAACTGTTCACTCAGTAGTGGGTATGTTCCCAAATTCTTTAAATTAGCAGTTATTAAACCGCTAATCAAGAAACCTGACCTTGACCCCTGTCAGCTTTCTAATTACAGGCCCATATCAAACCTTCCCTTTATCTCCAAGATTTTGGAAAAGGTAGTATCACAGCAGCTATGTTCACATCTACATAGAAATAGCATTAATGAACTGTATCAGTCAGGATTTAGGCCTCATCACAGCACAGAGACAGCACTGGTTAAAGTAGTAAACGACCTCCTATTGGCCTCTGATCAGGGTTGCGTCACTATACTTGTGTTACTGGACCTCAGTGCAGCTTTTGACACCATTGATCATAGTATTCTCCTTCACAGATTAGAAAATGTAGTAGGAATTAAGGGAACTGCCCTCTTGTGGCTCAGATCCTATTTGACTGATCGTTATTAGTTTGTAGATTTAGA
>JAAGKR010010180.1:0-23723 GCA_011419295.1 Clarias macrocephalus | reverse complement strand
TGTTTTAGAGCCCTTTACTAAAGCATTCGCTATTTATCAAGTTGATATACAGGTCAATCTGCATTTGAAAATATTCAGTAAATTCGTGAATTACACTCAAAGTATCAACTCCAAATATGAAGTCTGATTTAATTAGCTGGGGAAATAAAATTTAGGCAGAGATGTCCGCTCTGTCTTGTTAATTCATCTAAAACCCTCTACAGTATTTGCCAACAGCGCGCCCAGTTTGATAAATTCACACCTATTGTGGATGAAAGGTGAGAAGAGATTCAGCAGAATCTTCTGACACAATGCTTGCTCTGAAGGACTATATTCGACAAGAATATAGAGAATAGGAATTTTATTTATAATAAGATAAATAATTAAATAATAAAATTATATAAAATAAGGACTTTATCTAAAAGCCTGACCAAATTTCTCATTCATAGCTGAAGTAGTTAAATATGCTTATAGTGTAGATACGTAGGTTATATTTTAAAAGTACAATTGCAAGTAAATTACAAACTGCATGTAATGTAAAATATGAATAAAACAGTATTAGACACGCATATATTATATGGTAGTATATACAATGAAAAAGCTATTTAGACATGAGTGCTCAAATGTAAAGCAAACGCAATTATTAATTTATTGTGTATATTTAAGTTCATTTAGCTGTTTGTTATATGAAAAATAATGTGCCTACCAGCCCATTATTATTTTCTGTTCGAATTTAAAGATGCATGTGCGTGTGCCAAAAGACGAAGTACAACAAAGAATACGAAAGTGTATAATCTTTAATGAAGTTAGTCTAAAACAATATTGTCTCCAATGCTTAAGCAAACATGATTTTATTTTTGTTTTAGTCTATTCGCTGAATACAACGCACTACAAGGTGAACACCTACAGACCCCCAGTTACTGTAATCCCTCTTCTCACCTTTCATTCATGATAGGTGTGAAGTTATCAAACCGGTTTCGCTGATGGGGGAATTGGCAAAATAAGACTGAGCAGACGTCTCTGTCTAAAATGTATTTCGCCAGCAAAACATAAATAGAAACAAACAAAATATTTAATGGTATAAATTAAATCAGACTTCATAGTTGGATTTGATACTTTGAGTGTAATTCATAAATTTACTGACTATATTCAGATTTTGTAAAATAACTAAACCCGTTTCATTCCTGGACCTTTTGTCCGCATCACAATGAACTGAAGCTTGTCTACTTTCCTTGTTTTAATTTGTAATATTTAAGTGAAATACATTTTGCGTATATGCTTAAATATTCCTTTTTATTTATGGTCAGGTGTAGTCTGTTTGATCTGCATTATTGCAAGAGGCAATGACTTTCTGGGGGAGTGTGTCTGCACCTTTTGTAAAGTGAAAGGGTTCACACACGCCGATGAACAGTTTTATTTCAGTCATAAATTCACAATCACATTCCAGCTATTATTTCCAGCCATGGTCAAATAATGGATGAAATAATTATTCAATGCTGGACACAAACAGCAAAACAGGCTTATGATTATTTTTTATAAAAAGCTCGAAGCACTTCGTGTTCATATTTGTTCATTCATGTCTTCTGATGGTGCTCAATGTCGACACATTTTTACGTTTTAATGAAGACATGTTGACACATTCACGAATCAGGACATTTGCATAGTTAACACGATCAGATAGCCTACTATCAGAAAATTAAATACATTTCAAGACCATTTGTTGAGTATTGCAGCATTATGGTCGTTCAACACGAAAGAGTGACGGAGGCAATATCATTGAACATATTTATTTATAACAAATTTGCACTGCACATTTTCTCTTTCTTAGCACAAAAAAAAACTTCAAGTGCGTCCACTAAAACATAACGTGCTGACGCAACGTGTCCCTAGCATGCAACATGCGCCTCACAGTGGTGAAAATCAAAAATATAATAGAGTACATAAACAACTTGAGTACATAAAATAAAATATCTTAACACCATTTAAACCGAGGCATTGTCATGTCTTTCATTGTTTTGTCCCCGTTAAGACATTACAAAAACGATATAAGAAACTTAAGTTGTTATGAATTTTAAAGCATGATTTAGTATGAGGCGCCGTATAGGGCTTAAATCAAACTTCACTTATGCAAACACACGTGAAACACTTGCATACACATACTGTATATGAAACAATCACACATCTATATATATTACTAACTGCTCAAACAACTACATATGAAATGCGTGTGTGCGCACGGAGAGTTTGTGTGTATGTGCGCGCATCTCATAGATGTGTATGTGCATTTTATATGTAGTTGTTTGAGCAGTTAGTAGTATATATAGATGTGTGACTGTTTCATATATGTGTATGCCAGTGTTTCACGTGTGTGTGCATGAGTGAAGTTTGATTTAAGCCCTATACGGCGCCTCATAATTTATGGCATCTCTTTTCATTATTAAGAACATAATATGAAGCACATATATGCACATTCATCATAAAAAAAAATCTATTGTAAAATAAAATTCATGTTTGCTTCAGCTTTGGAAACAATATTGTTTTAGGCTAACTAATTATACACAATTCCTCGCTGTACTTGGTCTGGCTAGATAAAGTCCTTCCATGCGCCATCTGGCGGATATTCAGTGAAGCACAACACATTTATTTAAATTCTCGAATGTTGCTTGTGGGATCTCGCGGCATGGTGCGCGCCGAATTGAGGGATCTTGCGGGGAAAAAGCACGCATTCTTAATGGCCAAATCTGTAACACCAAATATATGCTTAGTGCAAAAACGACACAGGCCATAATCAGACGGACAACATCCCCACAGGTAAATATAGAGCATAAATGCTTTGGGGTTTTTTTTTTTTTTTTTTGTTGATGAAACTAGGGCATTGATCAAGCTGGAGACAATGATGAATAAGGTACGAAAACTGGAGGGAGTAGCGAATACTGTAGAAATGTTTGACATTAATGCTGGCTTTTTAAAATTCAATGTTTTTCATCACAAAATTATTTTTTAAATTATCAAATCACAAAATTAAGCAATAAAAGCTATGATTAAAGTGTAGGCATTAATTTTTTTATTAGTACCAAGACTGTTATGCATTGCATTAACTGTTAAGAAATTAAAGACATTTTTACAAAGCCTCCATTTTCACAAGCTCGAAAGTATTCGGGCAATCGACCGATAAGTTGTTTAGTGTATTTTAATTCATTCATTTCATTACAAATAGTGGAGATAAAAAGTCTAGAGTTGATTTAAAGTGCAGAAACATCCAGACTTCCTGCTGATTTGGTAAACTATTAAAGAGCATGGCAACATATGAAGTATGAAGTACTCATAATTCATACCATACCACTATCTGTCGCCATGGTGGCGGCAGTGTTTATTGCATGGGCAAATATGGCCAAACCAGTATTCCACAGTACAAATGGTCAATGGCTCAAAATATGCTGCAAAAGCAATGGAATGTTCTTTAAAAGCGAGTTAGTCACCTGACAACCCAACTATTTACATACTGGAAACAAAAATGAAGGCACTAAAAGCGGCTGAGGTCAAGGCATGGTAAAGCATCTCATGGGGGGGGAACTCAACATTTTTATTTTTATTTTCTATGTGGTTCAGACTTCAGGCATTCATTAACTGCAAATAATTTTTACCTGAGTATTAAAAATAAACCTTGGATCGTGAGTACCTTGGTCTGCGAGTGTGTTGCAAGACGACCACTGTTGTACTCATGTGCTTTATCTGCTGAGCGTCACGTGATCACAATTGAGCCAATGGTTCTTCTCTCTCACTGGGTTTGTGGGTAATTGTCTCCCATGCTCAGTCTCAGTGTGCATCACTTGTATAGTCAACATCCATGCTCGTGTGCAGTGTTACTATTCACATGTATGTGTGTGCGGGTAAAACTTTTATTATTTTGTGTCCAAGTGTAGTGACTGTTTCTCAGTAACTGTACTGCAACAACGAAGGAAAAGCTTAAAAAGGCTGTAGCAGTGCGGGAGATCAATCTGTTTAACAACAATGCAACGTCACATACATACAACATATAACGAGGAAACCAGAGTAATGGCAAAATGCACTATTTAATGATAACTTAATTTATTAAGGGAAAAAAGCTTATTTACATGACAACATGCAAAGAACTTCTGGCCTCATTTGCCTCAATTAAGGTCAGTGTTCATGATTGAACAGTAAGAAAGAGACCCGGAAAAGTGGGCATCCCATTTCATCTGGCCTATAACTAAGACCCCCATTTGACTGAGCTGAATTTGCTCCCTAAACGAAAATTTATGATCTCTAAAGAGCTTGGTGTGGAACAGTAAGGGCACCTTACATTCTGACCTATTTGTTAGCATCGTTATTGTTGGGAGAAAATTTGGAGCATGTTAAAAAATTTCTGCTGGCACCTCCCGACAAAGGTGCTTGCTGTGGCAAAACTCAGGGGCCCCCCCATATCTCTATGACAGTGGGATCCAAATGTGTTAAATATTTTAGTTGTGTGAAATTTTTGCTCTATGCTAGAATCTGTCAAGGTTGGCCTCCATGTTAAGTCTATGGGATTTTTGTTTTTTTTTAGTTACGCGCCAAAGTGTTTGCATGGGAGGAAAAATTAATAATAAATTTAACACTAGAGAGGTACATTTTCTGAAGAAAATGTGAATGGTGCTTGCCATGGCGAAACTCGCTGCCCCAATATCTCTATGACAATGGAATCCAAATGTGTTAAATTTGATAGTTCTACGAAATTCTTGCTTTGCTCCAGAATGTCAAAGTTGGTCTGCATGTTAAGTCTACGGGATTTTTTGAGGTAGTTAATTGCCCCCCATTGGGCCAAATTACTGGCCACCCCTTAGAAAAGTCATAGCACCCTATTCCCTAATAAGCGCACGATTTGCCACCTCATTCAAGTGTCTATGACAAACGGTACAAGACTAGTTACACACCAAAGTTTTGGTATGAAAGAAAAAAACGAATAATATAGTTGCAAGCAACGATGACTGGTCTAAGCATCCTGCGCCATCGCCACCCCGGGCACACCACACAACCTGTGTGTTAAGACCTCAAAGTCATCGCCACCCGGTTGCACCGCACAGCTTGCACACATCACACACCATACAGTGCTAATGTCAGTTTGGGCCCTAAATCTTTGTTGAGTGCGTTAATGTGTGTGTGTGTGTGTGAGGGTTAGTGTGTATGAGAGTGAGGGAGAGTGGTGCGTGTGCGTGCGTGCGTGCATGCGAGTCTGTGTGTTAACATTATTCATGTGTGTGTTAGTATGTGTGTCGTGTGTGTGTGAGAGACATTGTAAGTGGGTGTGGGTGTTTGTATGTGGGTGTGTGAGACAAATGTGAGTGTGTGAATATTAAAATTTGGGATGTGTGATATACAAGAGTATGATTGGGTTTGTGCATAAAGACGTAAGCTCGTCTTTGTGAGTGTAAGAATGTTAACTTTGTGATATAAGTGTGAAAACACTTGTGCGTGTGTGTGCGCGTCGTGAGAGGTGTGTGTGTGTGTGTGTGTGTGTTAACATGTGTGATGTGTGTATGTATGTTCAACAGGCCGCAGATGCTGGAAAGCAAGCATCACACTATGATGTTCCTCAGTGTGATGTCACTGAACGTGTCATTGAATATAATGTCACTGAATATAATGCCACACAGAAAGTTACTAATAATTTTTCAGTGTAAGTTTTTTTTTTTTTTTTTTTTTTTTTAATCATCGGTTATTTTAGTGCACATACAGTCTCAGCTATACAGTAAAAGATAATGGGAAATATACAAACAGGTAAAGAAATGAATACAATAAGGCTAGGGGCTAAATTTGCAATATAGAAAAGATCAAGAGAAGTTACTAATATAGCGCCAAAAAGGTGTCCATAACTGCCAAAAATTGTCAGACTTTTGATGTATACCATAGGTAAGTTTTCCGAGTGGAAATAGCGTACATGTTTGAGACAACCACATTTTGAAAGAAGGTACCTGAGAAGAAGACCACAATAAAAGTATGCATTTCTTCGCCAGATAAACCAAAATTAGAAACAAGTGCTTGGTGTGGGAGTCCAACACATTCTCTACTCCACCATATAACAAATAAAATTCAGGAGAAAAACTGAAATTTAACTTAAAGAGCCTTTGAAGAAAATCTTCCAAAAATAAATGATCCTTGTGACAATACCAGAAACAGTGAAGGAGTGTTCCTTTGCATTTTTTGCAGTTAAAACAAAGATCGGAGGAGTTTTTGTAAATCTTTTTCAGACATAAAGGTGTAAGGTAAACTCTTTTAATGAATTTATAATTGAGTTCATGAATACCCAATAAAGTGCATTTAAAGAACAGATTGTTACATATTTCAGACCAGTCTGTATCTTCAATTTCGTGACCTAAATCTTTTTTCCACATAATTTTCAAGGTCTCGAAAGAAGAAGTACATGAGTTAGACAGAGCTTTGTATATTTTAGATATTAATCCCTTGGAAAAACTGCTCGTTACAATTTGCTCTATGGCGGCAAGTTCAAATCTCAATTTACCCTTATCAGATAAAGATTTTATGAAATGACACAGCTGGAGGTATTTAAAAAAATTGGATTGTGGTATGTTATATTGGTTTGAAATTTCTTGGAAAGATTTTAGTGTACTGCTTGTAAAGAGGCACGATAACTTTAGAATCCCTAATTTGAACCAATCTGAAAGGCCAATATTTTGCAAAGATACCGGGAAATCAGGATTAAAAGCAATAGGTGAGTGCAAAGTGATATTAGCTGGCATTTTTAAATACTTTTTAATGTCTCCCCATGTCAAAAGAGTATTTGAAATAATGAAATTTGTTGAAACACATTCATGTTTTTTGACATTTATAATAAAAGGCATGTTGAGCCATCTAGAATTAGTCCATTCGCTGTACCAGCTGACCATATGCTTCACCTGTGCGGACCAAAAGTAAAGGCGTAAATTTGGTAGCGCGACTCCTCCCCTTTCTTTTGGTTTCATTAATTTATTAAGGTTAATTCTGGGCATTTTATGGTTCCAGATAAATTTTGAAAATTGCTTATTGTCTTAAAAAAATTATTGGATAAATAACAAGGAAGGGATTGAAATAAATATAAAAATTTAGGGAGAATATTCATTCTAATTACGTTAATCCTGCCCAAAAAAGAAATAGGGAGTGTCCTCCAAGTATTAAGGTCTTTTTTAATAATTTCAAAAAGAGGGGCATAATTTTTTAAAAATAAATCCTTAAGTATTGGTGTAATAAATATGCCAAGATATTTAAAACCAACAGAAGTTATTTTAAAGGGTGAAAGGGATGAAAGATTGATTAGAGTAGGGATATGGAAAGAAAGTGCCATAGACTTTGACAGGTTAATTTTATATCCGGATAAACTACTATAGTCTGAAATACATTTTAGTATCGCTGGGATTGACCTCTCTGGTTCAGAAATGTACAGCAGCACGTCATCTGCATATAAAGAAATCCGATGTTCTTTGTCTCCTACCATTATTCCAAAAAGATGTTGACATTGTCTTATAGATTCAGCTAGTGGCTCAATTACAAGGGCAAAGAGCAGGGGTGAAAGAGGACACCCCTGTCTTGTACCTCTTTCTATGTCAAAGGGCTTTGAGATCAGGCTATTCGTGGTCACAGTAGCTTGAGGGCTAGCATAAAGCAATTTTATCAAATCAATGAATTTGGGACCTAGATTAAATTTCTTAAGGGTGGCGAAAAGAAATTCCCATTCGACTCGGTCGAAGGCTTTTTCTGCGTCAAGAGAAATAATAAGGGATGAGGTTTTGCGTGCTTGTATTGAATTTATAATATTTAAGAGTCGACGAACATTATCTGTGCCAAAACGTGATTTTATGAATCCTGTCTGGTCTGGCTTAATAACCTGTGGTAACACAGCTTCGAGTCTGCGAGCAAGTATCTTGGCAAGAATTTTATAATCGGTATTCAGAAGACTTATTGGTCTATAAGAGGCACATTCTTGAGGATCTTTGTCTTTTTTAGGAATTAAACAAATAGACGCTGTTTTCCATGATTCAGGAGTCATTCCGCAATCCAATAAATTTTGGAAAGCGGGTATTAAAATAGGAGAAAGTTCTGGCCAGAACTTTTTGTAAAATTCACAAGGGAACCCATCCGGGCCTGGAGATTTATTCAAGGGCATAGAATTAATTGCGCTAAAGACTTCTTCTGTCGACAAAGGTGAATCCAAAAATGCCCTATCTTCTTTAGAAATAGTTGTAAGGGGAATTCTATCTAAGAATTCAGTAATATCTGATTGTCTAGCAGTAACTTGTGATTTATATAATGTTTTGTAAAAGTTTCTAAATAATTTGTTAATTGATGCAACGTCATATTGTTCTCTCATTCTGTGTTTTTTTAATTTTTATTTGATGGGCCAGTAATCTGTTAGGTTTATATGCATATTCATAGTAGTTTTGTTTTGAAAGGAAAATAAGTTTTTTAATATGGTTTGTGTGATCCAAATTAAGTTCCGCTCTGGCTCGGCATAATTGAGCCCAGTTTGTTTGAGTAGGGACTGTACTATGTAGACATTCCAGTCTCTTTACTTCGTTTTCTAACTCCTGTCTTTTTCTAGGCCGAATCCGTTTGTATGCAGAGGTATAAGATATAATTTGTCCTCTAATTGTAGCTTTGGCAGCATCCCAAATAGTTGCAGATGATACTGGCGACTTTTCGTTAACTGTCCAATAATTTTTTAACCCCTCCCAGACTGATTCACAAAACGATGAATCATTCAACATGGATGAATTTAATCTCCAGACCCTTGAGGTCCTGTGTACACTTAGCGTCATGTCTGTGTGGACTGGAGCATGATCGGACAAGACAATTGAGCCAATTTGGCATGCAGATACTGCATGGAGATATCGTCTCTAATGGGGATCAAAATGTAGTCTAATCTAGAATATGAGCCATGGAGGTTAGAATAAAAAGTGTATTCTTTACTTCCCCCATTAAATTCTCTCCAAACATCAGAAATTCCAGACCTATTGCAAAGTTCCTTAAGGACCAGAGATGCTCTAGGGTGGGTAAGTGTTTCTGAAGTAGATTTATCCATTTTTTCGTCCATGACACAATTAAAGTCCCCAGCACAAAGTCCCAGGCCCTTGCAGTACTGATTAAACAAAAGTATGACTTTGGAGATAAATTCAGGGGAATCCTCGTTTGGAGCGTAAACATTAAGTATAGTGATAGATTGCCCATATACTCTGCCTGTGATTAACATGTATCTTCCATTCGGGTCGTTAATCTGATGTTCTAAAATAAAGGGGAAATGCCTACTAATTAAAATAATTGTGCCTCTCCTCCTAGTGTATGCTTTATATGATGAAAAGAATATCTGTCCAACCCAATCTCGTTTTAATTTTAGGTGTTCTGAGATAAATGTGTCTCTCGTAACATGGCGATAGAACAACTTTGTTTTTTCAAATAGGTTAATATTTTTTTCCTCTTGATCACATGTCCTAACCCTTTAATATTCAATGTAATAACCCTGGTCGTATCATGTGTAGTCATGAAATCGAGAAAAGTAAAAACAAAAAGAGCTGAAAGTTTAAGACTGCATCATACCCAAGACATGCATAAGACCGACGAGAAAGATTTCTGTATTTTAGAACACATAACATAACCCAAATCCCCTCCCCCTGCCCTCTGGTTACTGTACCCTACTGGCACCGAGCATAAGATAGTAACAGCCCATACCAAGTAGTAATACAGAGTTATACCCATAGGGGGCGCGCAAACGCTACAGACCAGTTCCCTTCCCGTAAATCCAGAATCCGAGCGTTAAACATTTGACCAGCGATCGACCCAAAAACAAAAAAAACTTTCTTTTTTTCCCCACAACGGTTATAGATGGGAACAAGACAGTGACAAGAGAAGGAGAAAGAAAACAAATAAAATCTATATCCTGGCCACGTATCCATTTTCAAAGTAAATCGTCCTCGGGTTATTATTAAAAGTCAACGCCGTAAGAATTTTTTTTTTTTCTGTAAAGGAACCAACAACTTTAAGTTTTTCAGTTAAATATACTTGTATCTGCTGTACCCTTCCGGCGTTACTTGTCTTCCAGTGTTTTCATAAACTCCGTGGCTTCGGCTGGGGAGGAAAAAAGATGCATCCGAGTTCCGTGAAGGCAACGAAGTTTGGCAGGATAAGCAAAGCCTCTGAACATGTCGCAAGCAGACAGTTTTTTTCTGACATCGTCGAACTCCCGTCGTTTCTTCAGCACCTCGGCGGATACGTCTTGGAAGAATCGTTGTTGAATCCCTTCATGGCTGATGTTCCATTTTTTCCGCGCTGCATGCAGTATCAGCTCCTTGTCCACATAACATAAGAAGCGCACCAAAACACTTCGTGGAGCGTGGTTTGGTCCCTGCACCGGGCCGAGAGACCTGTGAGCTCTTTCAATCTCAAAATGTGTGTCAGGAGTAAGATCCAACCATTTCGGCAGCATCCTTGTTAGATATTGCACGATAGAATCAGACCCTTCAGCTTTCTCAGGGAGGCCAACGATTCTCAGGTTTTTCCGCCTACCACGGTTCTCCAAGTCGTCTATTTTGGCTCGAAGTAATGATAGTTCTTTGTCCCGAGACGTGATTCTTCTTTCATGCGTTAGCATGCCATCTTCAGCTGCGGAGATTCTTGCTTCAGCCTCGGTTTGTCGTGACTCGTTCGACGCCCCTCTGCCGGTTAAATTAGAAAGGGATTTCTGTATTGCGGTAACTGATGTAGAAATATTGTCCAAGCGGCTGTCAATTGCACTCAGTCTGCCATCACTATTGCTCAGACTGGCTCCCAGCGAGCGAATTTCAGTCAGCATGGCGCCAGGTTGATCTGACGAGGCCTCCTCCGCCTTGGCCTGTTTTTTCTTTGCAGCTCTGGGAGGTCGAGAGGACGCAAAGAGTGGAAAGTCTCGTGATTCTTTAATCTCGACATTGATGTTTTATGTAAAAAGCGAAATATAAATTAAAGAAAAGGGAACTGGCGCGGAGCTAACAGATTATGCGGTCATCTTCAACGAGGTCCCTCTAGCGCCCTCCAGTGTAAGTTTAAAAAAAATATCACGGCTGACCCGTTTGAGATATCGGTTTGGTGACAATCGTATAAATTCCCTAGGAGAAGTATATCAAAATCCATCTGGTGAGTTTTCGCGAATGACCCAAAATAACCGGCCTCCTGTTGAGTTTAGTCCAGGAGTGACATGCAGTGAGCTATTCAGCAAAATCTCGTCACGGGGCCCCTGGCCACATGACTCTTAGGCATCCTGATGGCAGCAGATTCCAACCTGTCTGTCAAGTTTTTGTCAAAAATGTTTCTCTGTCAAATGTTCCTGAAGAAAATGTGAGTGGTGCTTGCCGTGGCAAAACTTTGGAGTCATGCTAGCAACATGCTAAGCACTCCAGCATCATGATAGCGACATTCTAATGATGTAGCTAGCAACATGCTAATATAGTTAGCATAATGCCATCAACATGCTAATGAGCTAAACGCCATGCTAGCAACATGCTAAGCACTCTAGCATCATGTTAACGACATTATAATGAAGTAGCTAGCAACAAGCTAATATTGTTATCATTATGCTAGCAACATGCTAATATTGTTAGCGTCATGCTGGCAGCATGCTAATATAATTAGCGTCATGCTGGCAGCATGCTAATATAATTAGCGTCATGCTGGCAGCATGCTAATATAATTAGCGTCATGCTGGCAGCATGCTAATATAATTAGCGTCATGCTGGCAGCATGCTAATATAATTAGTGTTTAATACTACAACTGGTGCATTTGAGTCTAGCTCTTTTAATAGGACGATATGAGGTTATTATAATATTTTTGACACCTCAGTAATAGTTTGCAATAATCTGTAGCATCATTTTAATTTTGCTTTATGTCGGTAGTGACTGTACGGTTTCATTATCAAATATTTATGGCTTGGTAGAACACTGTTAAATTCTATAATGGCTTGTTATTGAAACGTTAGAATGTCTAACACGTTGTTGGATGTGCCAAATATATTGTCAGATAAATGTGCAAATGTTAATTTTTTATAAAAATGAAAATACCAAAGAAAATACATAACCTATTTAAAACTCTACTTTTATTTAAGTGCACGAACAATGACAACAAAACATTTGATTTTGTAAAATGATGAAAGCAAACAAGGTGCGCTATTCTATATTGGTTTCAGTGAACTTGAGTGCGTCAAAAAATGAACCGAAACTCTGTGTATACTTGACTCAGATATGTGAAAAATCTATACGTATAAAAAGCTAAATGTCTGATTTTACATAAACTAATGGAAAACAAATGTCAGATGATATAATTTGTATGAAATATTAATATAGGCGCATCCACTGCTGCGGACATGACGAGATGACATGATTCCTTTCATCACTACAGCCGAAACCAAATAAATCACTAATTTATCAATGAATTATTAAAATGGTCAGAGTCAGTCTCCTTGCTGTTTTTCCCAGACATATTTCTAATCAATAGGCTACTTCTGCCAGTACACTCTGGGAAACTTTGTGCATGCAGTTGAGTGCTTATTAGACTAAATAGTTTTTATTTATTTATGTTTAGTTTTTATGAAGTATAAAAGTAAAATATTTTATAAAAATACCAAAGAGAATTATTGTGTATAGAGTGATTAAAAAACAATACAACACATGTTATGATTAGGAAAATCTCAATTTCTTTCATTCCAGGGATTAAAAACGTTTACAATGTCAATTTTAGACTCTAGAATCCAAAAGCTTTGAAATTTACACACATTTAAGAAGAGGCCTGAAGCACTGCAGGTCTTCAGAAGGGCTGGTCTTAAAGTGGGGAGGGGGGCATTTTAGTTTCTCTGACTGTATGCAGTAGGTAGGTGTCCAGAATGTGCTTTAGCATCGCATTCACCGTTGCAGCAGCATGATAGCGGGAGATTTAAATCAGTCGCCTTTTAAAGTCATCTCTGAAATAACCGCCAGGTGGCACAAAGGGACATTTTGCAAAAAACTGAAATCTCCACTGCAGAGGATGCACCTACAGTATATTCACGATTCATGCAAATTACATCCTCTGAAATTTGTTTTCCAATAGTTTATGTAAAAGCAGACATTTCATGTTCTATAACTATATATTTTTCATGTCTGTGAGGCAAGTATACACAGTTTCGGTTAATTTTTTCAGTGCTCAAGTTAAAAAAATCATAATGTTTTGTCATCACACATGTAATGCAGTGAGTTCGCATTACTATTCAGCATAAATACTTAAACATAAGCATTTTTCTAGGTTAACGTTAGAGTAAATGGCCATGTAGGTTGCATGTTTCAGATGATTATCCATATTTGAGGTGAGTCAAGATATTAACATTGATGATTCGTATGATATGGTAGTATAGACATACCAGCTAACTATTATTTTCAGTTTAAATTTAAAGGTGCCTACACGTGTGCAAAAAGGGAAGTACAACGAAGAATACAAAAGTGCATAATAAGTAAGCCTAAAACAATACTGTTTCCAATGCTGAAGCAAACATGAATTTTATTTTGTTTTACAATAGATCTTTCATGATGAATGTGTGTGTATGTGCTTTAAATATACAGTAAACAATAAACACTGCCTTTTGCAAAGTGAAAGTGAGTGCCGTTAATAAACGCGTGTGCAGATACAATAAAACTGCAGACATATACAATATCCCCCAGAAGTGCAACAAGCAAATGTATAGGCTACTCGCTGAATACAATGCGACAGCGTGCTCTGAGGTGAACACCAGCAGAAACCCCCAGTTACTGTAATCCCTCTTCTCACCTTGCATTCACGATAGGTGTGAATTTTTTTCACACCTATGAGGGGGGGTGGGGGGTGGGGATTGGCAGAACTGGGAGTTTTAAAACTAATTAACAAGACAGAGCAGACATCTCTGCCTAAAATTTTTTTCGCCAGCAAAACATAAAAAAAAAAGAAAAAGAAAAAGTTTAATGGTAGCAATTAAATCAGACTTGGAATTGATACTTTTTGAGTGCAATTCAAATTTACTGAATATATTCAGATTTTGTAAAAATAACGAAAACTGATGTCTCTGTTTCTTTCCTAGACCTTTTGTCCGCATTACAATGAACTGAAGCTCAGCACGTGTTCTTTCCTTCTTCGTTTTAATCTGTGATATTTAAGTGAAATATATTTCACGTTAAGGTCTAAACTTATTAATTTCACCACAAACATGTTGATGGAAATTAACAGCTGATCCTGTCTGTTTATTTATTTAAGTTCAAATCAGCACGTATGCACTTAGTGCACTGCATGCAGCTTTAGACAATGTGATACTGGAATGTGGAAATGTACATTTAAATTGTTTTTCATTATTTATTAAAGAAATGTTGGGTTAGAGTGATGATGCTATGATGATCATAACAGCATACTGCATTTCATTCTTCTCATAAGAATGCAAAAACACCATCTCTGCTGACTGACATTGGTTTATGTTTGAATTCTATGGTCATTTAGTTTCATTTATTTCAGTTAACAAATCTACTATTTAAAAAAAAGCACAAAGTATAAGATGAAATTTTGATGTAAATAAGAGATGACGAATTAAAAATTTTAATTTGTACTGTAATTTTAGTACTGTGATTATGCGTTCGTTTACTTACAATGTTTGGCTTGAATTTACTGTATATGCCACAGTATCATGTGCAGCTGCCGATGAGCTGCAGCTCATTAATGCTTGAATGAATGAACTCAGACCTGAGGCCTCAGTCTATGGTTATAGCTCTGCTTAGCAAAATCCTAATGCCGCCGCTGGGTGCCACAACAGTAGAAGTGCAATTCTGAATGAGTAATATCTGTAGGTGTGAACAGCTGAGACATTTTCATGCCTGGGAAGGGGTGAATTATTTGCATTTGAATGTTGTCTGACATTGTAAAGCACGCACAGCACAAAGCACTACAACAACAATCTAGAATAAATAGGAATCAGAGGCCCTGATTATACACTCTAAAAATGCAGAGTTGTTTCTGTAAACACATTGTTGGGTTGTTTATGCTGAGTCAAAATTCTGGGATATTTCAGGTACTTTAAACATTTTATTGGGTGGCTCATGTTGGGTCAAATGAGATGCAGTGGGTCATTTACAACACCTGGTTGGGTTATTTTGACCCAACAAATGGTTTATTCTTTGTTCTCTGGTTTCTCAAATGAAACCGGAACATAACCAGAACATCCAAGTGTTCATTTGTGAATGACTTACTACATCTCATTTGACCTAGCATAAACAACCCAACAATGTGTTTACAGAAACAACCCAGCATTTTTTAGCATGCTGGGTTGTTTCTGTATGTTTCTAATGTTCTATTCTGAAAGTCTATTTTTTCAGTTATTTCTATATTTAAAGTTTGATGTCTTTAAATGTAACATTAAAAAAAAAAAAACAGATACAGAGATAGGCTATATAACAGTTCATTCTTTGTACAAATAAAATTATCAAGTAGTCTGTCTAAACAACATTTAACCAATATTTTTTTTAATTGTTATTGTACAGTAAATGTCAATAGCTCTGGTTCAGATTTTTCATGTTTGTTGTATAAAGTACTCAGATGTGGAAATTACCATCGCTGTAGTATTTCTTTGATACAGCATATTGTTCTGACTTTTTTAAGACTTAATCTCAAATTATATTTAAAAACTGCATGAATGAAAATGTCACTTTGCGCCACCTGGCGGTCATTTCACAAATTACTTTGAAATGCGACTGATTTATTTTGACTGCTGTTTTGCCGCGGTGGTTAGCACAGCGCTAATAGGCATTCTTGTTAACTACCTACTGTATAAGCATGTTTCCGGAATAAATTCGCAATCCAAGGTTAAACTCTATCTGAAAAATTTGGCCATGGATGAGTAATGGCTCTGAATTTATCACTATAATATGTAATGTGGTAATGTAAACTCCTCTGTATCAGTAATGAGATCATGTTGTTCCAGTGTTTTCCACACAGTTTTTAATTGTGCTGGCTCAAGTATATTGACGACCGCCAAGAAGTAGTAGCGGATAGTTCCCTCTTACACTACCCTTCTACTGCTATTTATTCTGCTACCATGAAAGCTGTGTACTAAAATGCAATGGATGCCAGCTGTCGTAAAAAGTTTAAGAAGGGTATACATACCGAAGTTTGTTCCCTTGGTAGGAACCATTCAAATGATCCGACAATTCTCATTGACATACAAAAATACAACAAAAAAAAAATAAAGTGTAGTTCAAAAATACAGAAATCCTTGTTTTATTAGAATACATGCAGTCTTATACAAGTGAAGTGTAACAATGTGCATCCCATCAGTAGGTCAAAATAAAAGCCAGTCAGGTGTCATATAAATAAGTGTTATTTTGTGCAAAAAGTAAATTATTAAAAATGTGCACAAAACCATCATCATACTGTTGCCACTGTGCCTGAAACACTGCTACTAGCATCACTAGCCTACCTGTAACATTACAGAGGGACACACTACCATCATCCTACTGCCACTAGTGACATGAAAGAATCTTTATTGTTAAAATTTTTCAGGCCAACAATTCCCAGTGTATGTAGTAATAATGCGAATGTAATATGTATTTCATTTGCTCATTAAAATTTTTTTTTACAGAACAGTAAAGAGTTTGTCAGATGTCCACATTGTCCAGGTGTCCTGTGGCTATAGGCATTCCCTTGCACTTTCTAGGAGTAAGTATTATAATCAGTATATTTTTTTTAATTAGACCTTACTTGGTTAAAATCATAGTGGGGAAAATCTATATTGACACACATTGACACATTGCCTGACGAAAAAAAAAACTGCACTCTGATATTTCAGTGGACCACTTTTTTCATTGATTATAGTGCATTTTTTTATGCCATTCTTTCAACAAGCTTATGCAATTGGACAACATTTGTTTCCAACCATTAATTAGTTGCATCAACCTTGTATTGATGATATCAGGGACGAACCACTCTGTATAGTCTTCTCCAACTTTTCTTAAGGATTTTCAATTACATTAAGGTCAGGACTCTGTGGTGAGAAAATTCATTTGTGAAAATAATTTCTCATACTTTCAGGACCACTCTGAGTCCGATGAATTTTGGCATTGTAGTTCTCTGTCATCCATTAAAGGGGGGTAACCTTGTCATTTAGTACATTCAGGTAGTCAGCTGACTTCCTTTCTGTGCCATATAATGTTGCTGAGCCTAGACCCGACCATTTGAATCGTAACTCTTCAATGGCCACTATTCATAATGGGTGCATACAGTAACTTCATTTACTTCATGTGCTCCTGATGCACCCATCTCACTAGAATAAATTAAATCACTAGACTACATGAACTTGTCAGGCAGTGTACAAACTAAATTATCCCTTGGTGTAATTCATGACCCTTTGTAATTTTTAATACTACTAATACATTTTTGTTCCCGGCTTGGTCACAAATAACTAATAACAAATAATTAATATCAGTATTTTATTACCAGATTTTAATTTTTTTTCCTTTTAAACCAGGGGGACAGATTTTTTCCTGGGGTCAAAATAGGTATGGGCAGTTAGGACTAGGGAAAGAGGGACCTTGCATCTCGACACCCCAGGTCATCCAGTCTTTACAAGGCATTCCATTTGCCCAGATCTCAGCAGGAGGTGCTCACAGCTTTGCACTCACTATGTCTGGGGCTGTATTTGGTTGGGGTCGAAACAAGTTTGGCCAGCTGGGCCTAAACGATAACAAAGGTGAGTTGATTAATTTTATTTAATTAAAGGTTTATTGCAGCACTGAAAATACCCATTTTTTTTCTGTTGAAGATCGATGTTTTCCATCCTTGCTGAAGACACTCAGGTCACAAAGAGTTGTTTATATATGCTGTGGAGAGGATCACACTGCTGCATTAACAAAGGTAAAATATTAATTTTCTTCTCTTATTTTGTCCTCAATTTTGTCATAGCCAATCCCATATATCATCAAGGTTTACTTCCTCCAAAATGAGTGCCACCAATGTGCCAGAACTGCAGTTCATGCACCATTAGGAGGCAGCTTAACACACTCGGCAGACATTGCTTTTCACCAATTTTTGGCTTTTTTTTGGTGTGAATTTGTAGATGCCTCATCATGTGCTCATCCTTTTGTCACTTTGATGTGAAAAAGCAAGTACGCTGCTGCAAGAGTGGATTGTTCAAACTGTCTGTGACTTAATAAGCCCACCTTTTGATATCTGTAAGAAACCACTTCTTTTTATGAGTAGATATAAACTTATTAAAATTTAACATGAGCCTGATATAATGAAAAGTTTTCATATTTGGGTGATTCTCACAAAACCATTAGAACACCACGACACTAATGATTATTTATTTAAAATGTGTAATTTTGTAACATAAAGAATCAACTCAGATATAAAAAAAATAATAAAAAGCTGCCTCTGTCAGACTGCCCTAACGCTGTTAGTGTGTGCGCGCGCATCAGTGAAGAACCCTTCTCTCCTCCTCTTGCCTTCTCTCACACACTCTAACTGAAACACTGCTCTGTCACGATTCTTTTCAAAGGTAAAAGTGCAGGTTAATTTGTTTTATTTTTACTTTACAGCAGTGATTCAGTTAGTGTGCTTGCTCGAGTGTCATTAGAGAGGTTTCTTGTTTATTTTCCCGATAAAACATTGTTTCCATTAGTATGTGTGCGTGTGAAAGATGTCTCGCACGGTAGTCCTCCCCCCCCCGTCTCAAATAAGAGATGAGGGAGGGAGAGAGAGAGACATTCCTCCTCTCGTCTTCCTTTAGCTTCACACACACCTGCACACACAAACAGCGTATGCGCTCACAAACGCACATACACAGCACGTGTGCGCACAATAAAGATAAAATAAAGGTTCATTTGTTTTATTTTTACTTTATATTTTGCATTAATTATTTATATATTTATTTTTTGGGATTGTGGAGCAAATAATTTGAGTTTTCATTATTTCTTATGAGGGAATTTGCTTTGATTTATGAGTGTTTTGATATATGAGCAGGCTTCCAGAACAAATTATGTTCTCAATCCAAGGTTCCACTCTACTGCTCTCTACTTTGTACATGAGAATTTATTATTTTTCTATTTTACTGCATTTTCTGCTGAAATTCTCATTACCGCAATGCATCCAGCTGTCTTTGAATGTGTGTTGTGTTGTAATTTAAATAAATTAACTTAAAAAAATACATTGATGTTCTACTAGATTATTTTAGATGACAGAAAAAAATTATTTGCTGAATATTTATTTATTATAATAATGAAAAAAAAGTAGGAAAACGATGTGTCCATGCCTGATGTGCTCATCCTCCGCAACACTTTTTAAGGACTGTTTAAACACAAATTACAGAATGTAAATAAAGTTTGATTATGAGTGTAGGAGCACATGGGACGGTTACTTCGAGATGGCTACCAGTTTACCATTTCTTTATATTTCTATAAATTGCAAAGGCCAGATTGACAAAGCAATTATACAGCAACCGAGAACTGCTTTAGGAGTACAGAAGATAGAACCCTAAAAACACCCTACAGTGATTCATCATCTCTCTCCAACAACTTCTGCATCCTCAACACTTGCACCTGCTAGTTTCATATCCTCATTTATTACATCCTTATACCACCTCTTTGCCGCCTGCCTGGCCTCCATGTCCAACATTCTCCTCCCAATATACTCACTCTACCTCCTCTGAATATGTCCAAACCATCTTAAACTAGCTCCACTAACTTTGTCCCCCTAACGTCCAACTTGAGCTGTCCCTCTGATGTACTCATTTCTAATCCTGTTCAAGTGTGTCCTTCCCAAAGAGAACCTCTTCAGCTCTGCTACCTCTATCTCTGACTCCTGTCTCTTCTTCAGTGACACTGTCTTTAAACCATACAGCATGGCCGGTCTCACCACTGTCTTGTATATCTTTCCCTTGATTTTCGCTGATATTTTGACACAGAACTTCGAACACCTTTCTACACCCATTCCAACATGCCTGCACTCTCCATTACCCTGACTGTTGACCCCAAGTACGTAAACTCCTATACCCTTCTTCACCTCTTTATCCGGTTCCACTTCCCTCCCTTTCATTGTAGGACCGTTGTGTAGCATGGATGTTAAGAATTAATATACCTGTGTCTGAAAATTTAAATTCTGACAAATTAGAATGTGGTATTTTTTTAATGGCATGGTAAAATGGTTCTTGTTTTTTTTTTAGGTACACATTGAAATGTTTACCTGTTTATTTCTGTTTTAATGTGTTTCTTAAATTTTTTTGACTTTTTTATTTTTGAACTGTGCTTTGTCTGCCGAGCATCACATGATCAAACTAAGCCAAGCCAGTGTGAAAGCCGTCCTACACAGTAGCTCCCTCCATCTTTCTCTCCTCTCTTGTCTTACTTCAGCTTCACACACACACACACACACACACACACACACACACACACACACACACACACACACACAACACACAAACACACACTACCGGAAACACTGCCCTGTTAGGATTCTTTTCAAAGGTAAAGTGCAAGTTCATTAGTTTTATTTTTACTTTATATTTTGTATTAATTATTTTTATATGAATATTTTTGGGTAGTAAAATTAATCATCAGAGTTCCCATTATTTCTTATGGGGGATATGTGCTTTGATATACAAGAGTTATACAAGCATGCTTCCGGAACGAATTATGCACGCAAACCAAGGTTCCACTGTACACTGTATCATTACCGCAAGAGATGTTCATTAGATGTTTATTTAATTAATAGTACTTTGATTTTAAATGCATGTGTAGAATGTACAAATAATGTTCTTTCGGGTTTGTCATGTCATTTTGAAAAAAATGTCAGGTTTCATTGAAATATAAAAAAAAAAAGGTTGTAAATTGCGGAAGGTGTTGCAGTAATGAGAGAAATCAATCAAAATGAAGAAAACTGTTAAATTAGAAATAAATATTATTTCAGAACTTCAAGTAACTGTGAACGACTATTAATTAATTTTTAAAATTTTGAAAATTTCTAAGCTTTTCTAACAGTGTTGATGTTTTCAGAATCTTGCGGTAAAGAGGATTTTTAGGACTTATTTTGGAAATTATGTTCAAAAAGGTTTTAAATGGTAAATAAAAGTTTTTATATTAATGTTTATAAATACGTCAGACTTTGTTGCTAATGTCTGGGAAGAAAATTATTTAAGCTTGAAATTTTTAACCAAAGTTTTGTGAGAATTACCCATTATTTAATATTAATTATTATCCTATTTATTTTAGGCCGAAGGTATAACTGAGGTACAGTAAGAGGCATTTATCCAGAAGAGAGATTCATTTCTGAGAGATTTTGAGAGATTAATTTCCATGTAACACTCAAACTCTCAACATGAGGTCTAAAAAAGTGTATACAAGTGAAGGTGGCCATTATTATACCGGGGGAAGAAAACAAATCAATTAGAAAGATAGCAAAACTGTTTGAGAGCGGCTAAGGCAACATTTAAAGAAAGGAACAAACGTACAAGTTCAGCAACAGCAAACAACATAGAAGACCACAGAAAAGCTCCATAGTCAGGACTGGGATTTTATACATACTGCCCGAGCTTCCGATAATGAACTAGATTCCATATTAACTTAGACATAATCTGTTATATTGAACGGCTAGCTGCCTAACACACAGTATGACTGCAAAACAATTCCTGCAATCTTTTATCACCCAAATGGGGTCGGGTTCCCCGTTTATTCTGGTTCCTTTCAAGGTTTCCTCCTACTGCCATTTCATAGAATTTTTCCTTGCCACAGTCGCCCTCACTCATTGCTCATCAGGGTCAATTTCCTTATTTTGATTCATACACATCTCCATAATTTTTGATTCTGTAAAGCTGCTTTGTGACAATAACCATTGTTAAAAGAGCTATATGAATAAAGTTAAATTGAACTGAAAATAACACTTTTGAAGAGGCAGGCCATGTCATTATTAAAGAGATAATAAAATACTTTTTATTTTATATGAAATATAAAATATTGGACTAATAAAATACTAATGCTGCCTAAACCACACTCTCAATTTAAGCTTGATCAATCCTGGCATCGTCATCTTGTAATATGCCCATCAGGGAAGAAAAAATCCTGAACCTCTCCTTGCCCAACAGAAGCAATCGCAGATGATATTTTCCTAACAAGCTTTTACGAAAGCACTAGGCATGATGGGTGCATCACTTCATCCACTTCTCTTTTTACCCTGATGTACTCATCAGACCACATGACCTTTTTCCAGTGCTCCACTGTACATTCCCTTTGCTCCCTAGCAAAGTGAAGCATTGTTTGTCTCATTAGTCTCACTGATGAGTGTTTTTCTCAAGGTGTAGGGTTTTACATAATGTAGACATTTTAATGTGGACAAAATGGCCAATGCATTCTCCACCATTAATATGTAGGGTTTACATAAAGTAGACCAAGAATGACCGCTGCATTCTTTACCTTCATTATGTAGTGTTTTAGCTCTGGGTATATCGAATCTTTAACGATTCAGGTTAATTTGATTAACTGAATTAAAATTTATACCATACACTTTATATACTATCCGTCCACCGTATAGCACAATTTAGTGTATCTTAGCAATCCTGTTTGTCCCGTGGCCAAAGAGGATAATACAAAGTCTGGTATTTATCAATTACGAGCAAGGTAACGCAAGATCTGGGCAAATATTTAGACGTTGAAATACGTGACCAAGACAACAGTTCTTTATAAAGAAACAATAATTTATTTGACTAATCTACGATACATGAAACTACGCTACTTGAACGAACACACAACACACACACACACACACACACACACACACACACACACACACACACACAGTTTGGAGGGTGAAAGTTAATAAAATTCATCTAGTACTGTTTACTATATCAAAGAAAGTCACAAGAGCAGAGTCTTGGGTTTAATCTTATGGTTTAGTTATGAAACGAGCACCAATTTTCAGCAAGGTATGCAGCTTTGTTTGGTTACTTGCGTTATGTTTCATTCTCATCCTGTGGTTTGCCTCCAGTGAAGGGAATTGCGGTGTGGCTGAATGGTTGGTGCGCTGTTGTTCACGTGGGGCTCATCCGGTTGGAGTTTTTTAATGCATTTATAAAGTAATTTTGCATGAGCTCTGTTGATGCTACCAATTTCCAGTGTACACCACTGTTCTTTGAATAAAGTAAGCTCTTGATTAATATCAAGTCAAGTCAAGTCAATTTTATTTATATAGCGCTTTTAACAATTGACATTGTCGCAAAGCAGCTTTACACAATAAAAAGAAGTAAGTCTGTATGCAATGTGTATGAATCAAAATGATAAGATTGTCCCTGATGAGCAAGCCGAGGGCGACGGTGGCTAGGAAAAACTCCCTGGGATGGTAATAGGAAGAAACCTTGAGAGGAACCAGACTCAACAGGGAACCCATCCTCATCTGGGTGATAACGGATAGCAGGGATTGATCAACTTAATAATGTGTACTGGAAGTTCAGTGTAACAGGAGATGTGTTAAAATTAAAAGGAGTCCAGTTTGTTCCTGGAGGCTCAGGTAGACTGTAGGAGATTCCAGTCCTGAGCTATCGAACAACTGAAGTCACAGGTCCCCAGAGCATCAATCGATGATAGGACAGTCTTAATGGAAACCATCCCCAGCCACCATACAAATCCAGGCAGACCACACGGGGCATCCATGCGACGAGATCCCCAACCAGAAGCAGGACTCCAGGACCAGTTAGACGGGTCCA
>JAAGKR010010179.1:0-23723 GCA_011419295.1 Clarias macrocephalus | reverse complement strand
ATTAAGTCGAAAAGTAATTTCACCATATGTTGGTAAAGCTGCAATTACTCATGACACATTACTCAGCACATATTGCACAAACTCACATGACATATTTCCAAATACATGTACAGTATTTAGATGACACTGTGCACATAAACATCCCCTGCTTGTGAGATTTTCATCTTATCTGAAGGTCACATCCAAAACAACGCTATTTACATAACCGATATTATTAGTCATCCACATAGGAATGAGGAAGGGGCTCATCTACACGTAACAGCCGTGAGTCATCGGAGTCAGAGAGCGTCCCTGAGCCTGGCAGCAACAGTAGATGCAATCAACACTAATCACTACCAAGAGCTGAGACAGAAGCCAATCAGGGCAGTCGTACTGCAGATAGTGAGAGCACTCGCAGATCGCAGGCTCGCAGAGAAGGGGTGTCTTTTCTTTTGACGTTACACCAGCTGCTTTTGTAACCACCATGTGTGTTTGTTTCCCCGCTTTTTTGTGTAAAGGTCGCCGTACAAAGTGGTTCCCCTCGCTGGAGGACAGCTAGCTGGTGAGTTTTATAATGATGTGGTTGTATATGTTTATGCACAATGCACATCAGATATCATAAAATGCATGACACAACATAATGCACGACACACATAAACTAACTATTGGTATGAACAAAGGTATAAAGAGTTGTAAAAAAAAAAAACAGTGTTTTCTACAGTATATGTATCATAACAGTGGAGTAAAAATAGATTTGAGATAAGGATGCACATGTGGTGTTTGATGTGTACACTACCAGTCAAAAGTCTGGACACACCTCCTAATTCCATGGTCTTCCCTGGTTTTCTTTCTACATTGTAAAACAGGCGGCGTCATGGCTTAGTGGTTAGCACTGTCGCCTTGCACCTCTGAGTCCTGGGTTCAATTCTCGCGTGCTTAGTGGATTTTCTCTGGGTACTCCGGTTTCCTCCTCCGCAGCAGTTTCATCATAGTGTTTGATGGGTTTTCAAATGCACTTGACCAGAACTATTCCAGAAAAATGTCTTAACTCAATGTCTAACAATGCGTTAAAATAACATCTGTTATTTTATATTTAAGTGGCGCAGTGGTAAAGTGCTCGCCCTATCATCAGGAGATCGCTAGTTCGATTCCTCTCGCAGCCGGAGGTCTAGAGAGAGCTGATTGGCCGAGCTCTCTCAGAGGGGAGGGATGAGAGGTACTTAGTGCTCCCACATCAATCACAGCTCTACAGCCAATTAGGGGCGTCTGTGAGCAGTTTGAAAAGATGCGGTCGGCTGGCGTTACGTGGTTCGGAAACACGTGATAGTCTTCAGCTCTCCCGGCTGAGTGGTAGTAGTAGCCTTAATGTGGAGCCCCCTAGTGACGGGGAGGAATTGGACACGACTAAATTAGGGAGAAAATCGGAGAAAAATCCCTCACTTAATTACTAATTTCATATGTGTTGTTTTATAGTTTTAAAATCTCCAGTATTGTTATAGAATATAGAAAATAAATCACTGAACAAAAAACACTGAATCAGAAGGCGTGTCCAAACTTTTGACTAGGATTAAATGTCTCAAATTGTGTACATGTCCTATTTTAGACGAACACCGTACATAACTATATACTATGTTTACCCTGAGAAATAAAATACAATAAAAAAGATTCGGATGATAAAATTTGTTTGCTGAACAAATGAAGTGTCCCATCATGTAGCACATAATAGAAGAGGAAGGACGGCAGACAGAACAAACATGACCGCTGATGAAAAAAAAAAAATGCTTGTGAAGGTTTGATGCTGAAGGTGCATCAGCAAGTACTGAGTACAGCATCGGAATACTAAATACTAAATTAGATTTCATTTGCAGACATTTCTAAACACATGTTTGTCATTATGGACTGTCGATAGATCAATGGCTGAAAAATGTTAGACGCTTCAGAGTGAGTATAAGTGAGTTTCCCTGTATTGGAGTTGAGACTAGGAGTTGGCAGGGTCGCAGGATTCATTGTTGATTTGTATTTTTTAAGTATTAATGTAAAACACCTCTGAGAGGAGCACCAGAAATAATGTGCCGTTGGAAAGGTTAATATACCAGGCCAACAATCTTGATGAAGGAAAATCTTTGTAATTAGCATAGCATTTTAAGGGTCCCCTTAGGCACTCGGGGACTTTTTGAATTGTTCTTAACCAGACCCGAAACTGTTTGTTAAGTTTTAGGGCTAATATTTTTGTGAGTATTAAGTTTAATTAGTCAGTACTATGAGACCATCAACTGTTTAAATCTTCCCCTTCTTTATACATGTAACAGTTGTCACACAATGCTATACAAAGTCAACATGGACCAAACATCATTAAATGTTTATAGTATACAATTTTCAATTAAATCCATCTAAGGCAGAACCTGAATAATGTAAAGGGCAGAAATGAAATAACTCAAATGAATGCAATAAATAAATAAACAGTATATTTACCTAATATGATACAACGCAAAGAATTGAAGCCTTTTTTCTTTGCCATTAGTGATAAAATAAAAAACATTTGGGGTCAGGATTGTGCAACACAGAGTAGAGTGTCTTATCATTTTTCAGCACAACACATGAGCAATATGATGAAATCATTTTAACCAACTATATAAACATGACTGAGTCACACAGGCAAAGAAATACCATAGATGATAATATATGTAATTTAATGAAATTATTATTATTTAATGCTATTTATACAGTAGTTTGAACTCTCTTTAAATGAACCTACTGTACTGTATAAGGATAGTTAAAAACTTGTATATGTTCGTGCAGTCAGAAGAGGAAGAATGTTTATTATCCTGTAAAAATGTTCTTACTAAGTTGTTATGGGCTGCGTGTTTATTTGATCTGGCTCTTATCGCTAGTACATTCAGAACATTAAACCGATTCTGAAAAATGTCTGACATTAATAGCATTTACACAGTGGATTCACACACACACACACACACACACACACACACACACACACACACACACACACACACACAGATATAATACACACTTGTATTATTATCTTTGCTTGATATTTGGGTTGACTTGTTATATTTGCCGAACTCCAGAACTAACCTCACTGATCCTAACCCAAACCGCAACAACACTAACCTTGACTTTATTAACACTAAACTTACTCGCTCACTAATTCTAAACTGAACTACTAAACCAACAACTAACCATAAATCCATCCTCATTCATTTTAAACAGAACCTCACTAACACTAACCCTAAACGTGAACCTTAACAAGACTATCCCTAAACTTGAATACAATCTAAACCTGATATCATGCAGATATGAGAGACACAGTTATTTCCTGTCCCACTGTGCTCTTCTTCCTCTGGATTCTATATCCAACTCTCTGTCTCACTGCATATAAACCTAACAATTGTTTTTTTATTTATTTTTTTTTTTGCATAAGTGAATGTTTTACGCTTTTTATGGAGTGGATCCTTAAGCGACAGTGTGACCTTTCACCCAACACTTTCTCTGTCTATAAACAATAAACACATTGTGCACCTGAAAGCAACCAATAGAAAACCTTTACTATCACCTGCTTCTCTCTCTTTCTGGGTTTTATTGGTCCAACTGGGTGAACTTTGTCCACCGAGTCACAATGGACCAATCAGAGACCAGCTGTTTTTCATATGCATGTAGTTGTGTGTGTGTGTGTGTGTGTGTGTGTGTGTGTGTGTGTGTGTGTGTGTGTGTGTGTGTGTGTGTGTGTAGGGGAACTGAAATTGACACCCAGAGGCAAATTTCTGTACTACATAATAAGGTGAGGTAGGATTGAGAGTGTCTGAATGTCCCTCCGTCTTTTCCTGCCTGGTTACACGCGTCCTCCATTAACTCTCCATCTCCTCCGCCTGCGTAATGTTCGGTGTTCGCCCCGACGGCGTCGTACACACTCTGATGCTTTCTGACGAGGAACAGTAATGTCTCTCCTGTTGCCGACGGGCCGCACCGTGTGCTTTTCTGACAGCAGGTGACTGTGTTTGCTGTTTTCTCCTTTGATAGATAAAGAAGAACTTTTTCAGAATGTATTGACTCAGGTAGCGGAGCAGTTCTCCAGGTACTTAACTCTGTTTCTCTCTCTCTCTCTTTCTGTGTGTGTTGTCACTGCTAATGTTTAACAGTGTGTTTCACCTACTGTACAAGCTCAGTGCAATATAAAACTTACGATCTAACCTGATTATATCAAGCAGGAAGTAGCCTGCTTCAGCTGTAGAAGACAGAAGGATGTCCGTCTCCTTGTCTTTCCCCAACTTTTATTGTTATATTGATAATCTACATCTAATTCAAGCGCTCTACTGCTGTTGCCTTGAGTGGATTTTAATTCCTTCGTTTCCGCCTCACCTGTCTTAACCTTTCTCCTTAGAGCTTTTAAGATAAATGAGCTGAAGACTGAAGTGACGAATCGCTTGGCCATGTTGGAGAAAAGAGTGGAATGTGAGTCATATTATTGTTATTGTTATTATATTTAATGATCATAATGGGAACGTTGCAGTCATTCTCATGCATTTATTGTTCTGCAGTCCCACGTTATTGTGTGTTATGTGTTGCACCATGGTCCCGGGGAAGCGACAATCTGTTCCCATGTATATGAGGAATGACAGTTGAGGGATAAAAATATATTGATATTAAGTATTATAATAATATTTCAATTTTATTCTATTCAACTTTATTGTCATTGTTATAAATAACAGGGTATAAATTTATAGGGTATAAGATTTTAGTTATATTTTAGTATTATTTAGTATCACATGCAGCAAGTAGTAATCAAAAGTTTTTTTTTGGTGAACCTGAACTTGAACTCGAACATTAACTTAAGTTACAGTAAAAGCTCCAGACATAGAAAATCTAAGGAAGAAATTGGTACAAATAAACTGAAAAATGTTTATTTTTTAAATTTATAATTTTATTATTTTATTATTTGGGGGGGGGGGAATTTAGATGATTTAATTAACACTTTCAGAGTTCAAACAAATACAAGTATAACAGAGGTGGAAAGAAACAAATGACACTTACTCATTACTGTAATTGAGTAGTTTCTTTGTGTACTTCTACTTCTAAGTAGTTTTTAAAATCTGTAGTTTTACTTTTACATAAGTATGTTTTGTTTGAAGTGTTGTACTTTGCTACATTTTAAATCATATTCATTAAAAATTAAGTTAAAAATAAATGAATAAAAAAATAATACAAATAATGGGAAGGGAAGGGAAAAAAATTGCACACTGGAAACCCCTGTACTGATTGATTGATTGATGGGAGATCAAATGCACTAAACTCACTAGAACGATGGAGACGGACAAAACAGATGCCAGTGATGCAGACCCAGCTGAAAGCGAAATGCCATCAAATTCTTATGAAGCAAACCCCTGGCCATATTTAAGCGACCACTTTGATTTCAAGCGCAAAAAAGGCAACAGCTTTATTATGCGAAGGGGTTCCTTCAATTAAAAACAACTAGTTTGAGATTTATATCCGCTTGTCTTTATTGAACTGCACTAGAATCTCCTTTATTAGTGCTACCCTGGTCGAGGTGGCTTTAACCTGCTGTAGTTGTTCCTGTGAACATTTAGTGAAGGAAACTCCGTAGCCTTGAAAACTGGCAGAAAACTGTCTGTGTGTACTGTACAGTTCCCACAATCCTTTGCACATCACAGGAACGATGTGGTGGCTACCTCCCCATACAGTCCTCCCCATACATCGCTCCAGGTCATGTCCCCATGTTTGACCTATAAAAAGAGTTCCTGGGAGGCTGGTGTTTCAGACAGGGCAAAGTAGGCAGCCCGATCATAGCTGCGGTGTATGTAAAAAACATTATACCTTAATGGTATCCAAGCACTAGTGACATGCTGGGTTACTGTAAATGCATCAGTGTAGCAGGGGATTATATAGAGAAATATACGGAGTTTTTCATCTCATAAATGTGTTGTGTTATTCTGCAAAATGAAAAGTCTCAGGTTGACTTGAACACCAGTTGGATATTGATTGAAAGTGGTTGTTACTCATTAGATCTTGCATGTTCAGCCTACATATTTGGAAACTTTAACCGAAGTAAGAATATCCAACTGAAACCAGGACTTCCACTGAGAGCGCTGACAAAAATGTCCTCAAATGTTCTGAGAGAGAGAGAGACTAGTTCCACTTTTAGTATAACTTTAAGGTTACTGTGAGGTAATACGAGCTCACTACTTTTGATACATAAGTACATTTGAACATGAGTACTTTTGTACTTTTACTCAAGTGGAAATGCAAATTGAGGTCTTTCACTTTTACTAGAGTTAGATTTTACCCAGGGTGTCCCTACTTTCACTCAAGTACAGGATTTGTGCATTTCACCTACCACTGCCCACCTCACAAAAACATGCCAGCAGGTGAATTGGTTATGCTAAATTACTTTACTTTACTTTGTGTGAAAGAGTGTTCCATTTAGACTGAAGCGTTCCCAAAATAGGTTCTTGTGTGGATCTCTTGTCAATTTCTCTTCAGTGGAGCTAAGAGGTCTAGAAATTTTCCAACGGGGCACAAAGTGATGTCTATAAACACATGGTTTTCCAGGGTTGGAGAGGAACAATGCAAAAATTCTAACTCATTCTGAACAGATCTTTGATTTTAACCCCGGTGTACATCTTTAGGATGAAACACACACAGCTGCTTAGACCGAATACCTGAACGATCACAAATCCCCACCGCCATGGTCCAAAATCTAATGGAAAGCTTTTGCTGAACAGTGCAGATTATTATGAGAGTAAACAGAGACTAATTCTGGAATGGGAGGTTCAAGAAGCATACAGCATATGGACGTGATGTAATAACGTCAGGTGTCCACATACTTTTGGCCAGGTTGGGTATGCCACTGTTGAGTTGGGAAACGCCCAAATTTGCAGCTATCCGCAGTGCTGTAAGTCGGAGATAACACTTTTGAAGGAGACTATATGCTGTGTAACACACATGGTGCATTTTAAAGTTTTTAAGTGCAAGTAACAAAACTATGGTCACTGACATACAAGGTCAACAGTGATGGTATGGATACCATTAATAGAAGGAGTACACAACATAATAAATAGTAATAATAATAATGATGATGATGACGATGTAGAAGGAAAAGAAAATGGATGTGAGGACATTAGAAGACTTCATGCATAGGTTTCTGCTTTTTACCCTGCATCATGACATTTACTGGACGTATAATCATACTGTGTTGTACACCGTTGCTGTTTGTTTGTTTCTTTCTGAAAAGCTGTAAAACTTGGTGTTTGATCTACTACTGTACCATGATATAAGTGCACCTTATGTAACACCGAGGTGAAAAGATTATTTATAGTATATATGATATGTGTGTGATATAATGTTTATATAGAGGGCGAAGAGAGGAAGTTGGCATAGTTTTGCATGTGACTGGGTTATGAAACATGATCAGAGATGTGGTGATAGCAGTGTGGTGTCTGCTTACACACATTGAAGCTGATAACGGAGAGGTAGAGATAATTACAGATTATTTACTGTTCCATATTTTCAGGATTTATTATCACAGTTAATCAGAGATACAGCAGTTCGGGTGTCATGCACTTGGCAGTGTGGCAGTTTCGAGTTCTTTTCATAATGTTTAACAATAATCGTGTTATCACATTCTCTTGGTGTTAATGCATTTGAATATTCATTTCTTTTGTGGTTTGTCTGCTTGTGAAGATGTTCTGACATCTTTAATTTAACCATAACTCTTATATACTGACCTTGGGTGAGGGTTCACTATCAGGCTGGAAGACTTAGGGAGTTATTGATAATCATCAATAATATGATATTTATACATTTTCATTTTCTGAGATTAACTACCAATCAGCTACCAGTTTTCAAAAACGTTGTATTGTTGGCCTGGCATTAGTGAGTAATTACTGTATATATGCAGCCTGGCCCAAAAAAAAGTCACACACTCTAAGGTTTCATTCAGGCCCCCAAGCACGCAGTGTGATGTTGACCAGTTCATGTGTTAAAATGATTCCTCCTGTTAGAATCACTTTCGTAATTTGACTCTTTGAATATGCCTGTTCCATCAGCGAAGGAAAAACTCCATAGATGTGATATCCTGGTCATTCAGTGCATTCAGGTCATCAGCTGACTTCATTTTATTGCCACATAACCTTGTTGAGTTTAAACCTGAGCAACTGAGGCAATCCCAGATCATAACACTACCTACAGTGGGCATTATGCATGACACACCCATCGCCCGTATGGAATAGGGTCAATCTGGACTCATCAGACCATATGACCTTTTTCCATTGCTCCAAAGTCTAGTCTTTATACTCCCTTGCAAATTCATGCCTTCATTCTGAATAGTCTCACTAAAAAGTTTTTTTCTTATGAACACAAGCTGTTTAGTTCCAATCACGTGAGTTCTCATCACACGTATAATACAATACATGCGTATTACATGCATATTGAAATGCTCTTATGTTCATTATTAAACATTGGTTTGAATGGATGTGATCTCTATTCATGATTTTTTTTCGTCCATATTTCTTCCAGAAAGTTAGCAGTTCAGCACTATTCTTCCAGATTTTGAGAATGTGTTGAAGAGTTCTTAACCCAGTTCCAGTAATTTCAAATCTCCTTACTTGTTGTTGCTTAATGCAACCCAAAAATTTCACCCTTTAAAACTTGTTCATTCAAAAACTTGATTCACCTTGCTGATACATACAGCAGTAAAAGCAGTTTTCTTTCCCAACTATAGTGTGGGTTAGTATCTTAGTGGATGGGGGAAAATGGGCCAAAAAAAGTGGATTGTATTATTTAATAAAAAGTTAATAAACATCTACCGAAATTCACCATAAGCTAATACAGAGTAACTTTTCTTTTTTACTTTCTATTGTTTGACGTGGTATAATCTTACAGAGAGGGATATTAGTGTAGTTCCATTTAATTTTAAGTAACAGCCAGTTGAATTTGGTCCTACCTTTAAATGTTCCGTTACAAAATTAGCTCTGGCCTGTTTAGGCCTGAGTGCAGTAGAAACTGTCCTAGACATGCTGAATGTTGAACTGTAAAATGCATACTGCACAAAATAGTAAACGAAATCTATACTGTATTCATTTATAAACTTGGCCCAGTTTGACGCGTTTTTCTTCTCCATGATTATAGCTTACATCCTTTATAGTGTCACTAAACAAAAATATATAAATATAATTTTCTCATTATTACAGGGTTTAGAAGTTTCATTTGTAACCCCCCTTCAAGAAGTTTAATCATTCGAAGATTCCTGCTGTCACAGTTCTCTGGAGAAGAATTGATTCTTTTGCAGTATGCGGTTTTTCTGCTGTAAAGTGACTTGGCTCATTAACAATTTGATGCATCATAAGGTAAAAAAAAAAAAAAAAAGTTGTGATATCTTATTCATTGAGTGTCTTGCTGCTCTGGGTAAATAAGCCACAGCTAATGCTTAATATTAAGGTTCTGCTTAAGGAACAATATTTACTTCACTATTTTTCATAAATCTGCTTATAAAATACAAGAAGTTCTACAAACAATTGACTTATTCGTTTGTTAACTAATAACTTTTGCATCCCTAACTTAATATAAATCTACATATCATTAGGTATAAATTTACCAATTAACCCTCACAAACATATAAATTGCATTATTAGTTCAGTGTGGTTAATGCACATATACTGTACATTAACCTAAAGTTCCTGGTTTATCAAGAAACTGAACAGCCTTTTGTCTCAAAAAAATCTTATGTTGGAAAGTTGAGGTTTACATTGACATTTGACAAGTACATACTTTTTAATAGAAAGATTCATGTGAAACTTGCGGCGTCCCAGTAAATTACCAGTTATTATAGAAATTATTATATAACCTTGGATTACGAGCATAATTTGTTCCGGAAGTGGGCTCATATTCCAAAACACTTGTAAACCAAATCAAACTTTCTCATAACAAATAATGAAAACTCAAATAATTCATTCCACAGCCCAAAAAAATAAATGCAGAAAAATTATTAATACAATATATGAAGTAAAAAAAAAATTAATCTGCATTTTACCTTTAAAAAAAGTAAAAATAAATCCCAACAGATAAGTGTTTCCGTTTGTGCACGCAGGCGCCGTGTATTTGTGTGTGTGTGTGTGTGTGTGTGGAATTAGCCCCTTCCCTCTCCTTGTCTTACACAGTAAAACTCCTCCTCCCTCCCCCCACCTCGCTTTTAAAGTTTCACAACAAACACACACACAACGGAAACACTGTTTTAACAGGAAAAAAAGAAATCTCTCTAATGACACTCGAGTGAGTGCACACTAACGAAATCACTGATGTAAAGTAAAAAAAAAAAAAAGAACCAGCACCTTACCTTTGAAAAGAATTGCAACAAAACAGAGTTTCTGTGTAGAGCAGAGTGTGTCTGTGTGAAGTGGGGGAGGGGACGTGTAAAGACGAGAGAGAGAGTGTGTGTGTGTGTGTGTGTGTGTGTGTGGGTGTCAAAAAACTCGGCACTCATAAACCAAGACATGCTCGTTTTTCAAGTCAAAATGTATTAAAAATCTTTGCTCGTCTTGCGGAACACTCGTAAACCGGGTCACTCGCAATCCAAGGTTCCACTGTATTTGATTAAACATGTCAAAACACAACATACTGTAACTCTGTTGTAGAAAATAACTCAATACATTCTGAACAAGGGTCAGGAATTCAAGGGTTTATTGTGTGGTGTGGAGTAATATGACTTATCAATCAATATTGCAATCAGTGAAATTGATATGAGTGTGATTGGTGCATCAGTCCTCCCTTAGGTGATAGCTTAAGATGTTCTAATCTAGAATGTTCAGACTTCCACAATATGTAAAAAATATCCAACTATTCATACTTTTTTCTTTTATATCAAATTAATTATGTATATTACCGGGGATTTGTTTGGTTATTTTAGCCTGAAGACAGAATTCTCCAGAAAAATCTTACGTCATTTTAAATTGACATCTATCCATAACACACAGTGACCTATGCATCATTTAAGCATAATGCACCAGTGAGAAACAGGGTCAGATGATGACAGATGATCAGACCTGTGATTAGTGTACTAGGGATGCTGAATGCTGAGTGGTTGGAACAGAAAAGAGGGGAAAAGAGGTTGCTGCATCAGTCAGTTTTTTATTGTATCTTTGGGTGCAACCTGTCACAGTAAACCATTTGTTTCCATTTCATTAATCATTTAATTTGATTACATATGCAGAAACTAGGGGTGGCTCAAGACTTTTGCACAGATTTGTATAATAGTATTTTTATTGTTAAACTTATAGTAACTCACATACTTCCAGTTCATTGAAGCTGTACTTAAAAACACAGTTTACATCCTGCCTTCATCCTCCCTTTAACCAATAAATGATGAGTCCAAATTCTTGCAAATTCTTACAGAAACGTATTAACAAAAGTTGGCTAACAGCTGTGTTTTTATTATTTCATTAATCACAAACATTATTTATAACTTTATAAGACTAATGCTGGTGTCTAAACTGGTCTAAAAACACAACAATTTAAGTCCCTCCTTCAATCTCTAGGTTTCTAACCAATAACAGACCAATAAAAGACAAGACAGAATTTGTCTAATCAATGCAGAAGGCGTGATTTTCCCATAATAAAAAAAATACTTAAATAAACAAAGAGTAGTTCTTTAGCACTGTCTTTTCTTAGAGATTAGTTTTTTTCCTGAGTGATTTTTCTCTTTCGTATTCTTCCTTCTTTCTTCCTTGAGGGGAGTACAACTCATAAATCATCATAAATATGTTTAAACCAAAAGCTACTGGTCAGAAGGTTGTAGGTTCAAGCCCTAGCATCTGTATGCTGTTGCTGTTTGGATCTTGAACGAGGCCATTGCCTGCTTCGTTGGATAAATGAGATGAATAGAAGTTGCTCTCCATAAAGATGGCTGGCAAACATCTGAAAATCAAATAAATGTCTTGGTTAAGTTGGGAAAAAATGTCTATGGATGTTTAAACCCTTGCTGGTTAAGTGTGCTTTATTCACATGGTAAATGTCATGCCTTACTCATGCTGTTGAATGGCCTTGTGCCATTGCAAAACACATCAATTCAGTTTGTAATTAGATCTCAGCTGTCAGAAGGCCTATAGTTTAGAGCTGTATAGCGAAGAAAATGTCAAAATGAAACCATGTGAAGGGTTTTCCCAGGCCACACAGATAATCAGAAAATAACAACAACAAAAAAAGCACTAATCATGTCAGGAAGTGGATTTAATTTGTAAAAAAAAAAAAAAAAAAGTGCTTACACTATAATAAATATGTAACGGCCATTACAGTACGTCCTAATAAACAGAGCAGGTAGGACAACACCCAGTAACAGATTCATAGATTAGGTAGTTGATGTCATTCGATGTTACGGTACAGTATATTGTATCTGACTCGTGTTGTATAGGTGAATGACCTGTACTGCTGTTAGCTGGCTGAGTGCCAGGGAAAATCAAGAGCTGTAAAGCCAACAGTTACAGGAAGCGTCAATAGCTTAACCATTATGTTCTTTGCTTGCCCGTGTGTTCAGCTTATTCTTACTTTGATGTTCAGCCATAACATTACCAGTCTCTCTCTCTCTCTCTCTCTCTCGCTCTCTTTTTTTATTTTTGATAATAATAAACATATATTTTCTGTCCTCTCCATTTACTGCCTTTTTTTCAGTGGAGGGGATAAAGGTGGTGGAGATTGAGAAATGTCGCAGTGACATTAAGAAGCTGCGGGAGGAGATGGCCTCCAGGAACAACAGGTCTGTCTCTGTCCACCTGACCACAAATCAGCCTGCCACTTCACCTGCACTCATACATGATATATAAAAATGATCTCTCCTGGGGAGCAAGAAAAAGGCTTTCATAATGTCAGTGACAATGAAAAAAATCATATAGTTACATCTGATTTATTAAAGTAGCTATTGAAGTAGAGATGATGATTAAGAATTGATCAATAATAATAATACATTTCATTTATGAATGCCTTTGAAGCACCAAAGGGCACTTTATAGTGAACATAAAAGGTAAAAAAAAAAAAACTAAAAACAGCATTTAATAAAGAATTGCGAACAAAATCATTTAAATTATAAAATACAGTAGTAGACAATTAAGATCCATATAGTATAAAATTTTATTAAATAAAAGTAAATACAATGATCCAATCAGTGAATGATGAAGGTTAGAATATACAAATTCTTTATTTTTATTTATTTATTTATTTTTATAAAAGTTATATAAAACAGACAATAAAGTTACATTTTAAAATATGAGTCTTGGTAGCTGCTTTAAAGTTAGAGAAATAGTTACAGGTTCGAATGTTAAGGAGTTCGGGAGTGAGGAAGTTCCAGAGCCTTCGCATGACTTTAGAGAATGCTCTAGCACCAAAAATGATGTGCTAATGTTTGGTTGATCAAATTCCTGCAGAATGTTCAAAAAGAAGTCCAAGGATGCAAAAGATTGTTCATGAGTGCAACAAGTCATTGCAAGTCACTGATTCATTAGTAATGACTGAAATATGGCATTAGTTAAGGATTAAAGGGATCCTTTTTTTTTGTCTCGGCGAAACATGCTAAACAGAAACTTTTTACCTAAATGCAGAAAGATAATGAAAAGACAAAGCAATAAACCAGTCTGAGTTTTAGTCCAGCTCTAACCCACACTACCCATGACATGATAATCACCGAAAATTCAGCAACTCCTTTGCTTTGTGCTTTCACAGCAAGTCAGACTGGGTGCAAAGAGTCAGAACAATTATCATCCCAAACAGGACTGGTGCAATCACCCTGGCCAATTTATACCAATTAGCTCAATGGTAGTTGCAGGCTAGCCATCAGTAGTGAGAAGAGGTTTAGATTTGTGCTCAGCTGGCTCTTAATAAGGGAACTAATGCAGAAGAACTGCTTTACCCTCTTCAGTTTCTCGTTGAGCTGACTAATGAACACATGCTCATCTGTTCTCACACCTGAAAACACTCATTAGTGAGGGTGCACCTTCCCTTTGGGTAAAGTTCAGATCATCCGTCTTTTAAGGTTTAAAGAAATGTTTTATGATGAAAAAACTATTTTTTAAAGGACATTTATTAATTATGTGGTGACAAAGTAGACAGACACATATAGTAAGAGTAAAGGGATGTTTTATATCTCTAAATTTCTTTTGATTGTGTAAAGCTGCTTTGCGACAATGTCAATTGTTAAAAGTGCTATAAAAATAAAATTTTATTGAAAACCACAGCAATTTAATACTTCCGATCATTTAATTTAAAGAACATGTAATACTTAATGCATTTTATTTATACAGTACTTTGTTTTACCTTATGCAAAATAAAGTAGACGCTATTACTTTATATATGATTATAAAATATTTTATATTATAAAAACTCATTAACCAGGTCCTTTTTTTCTCTTCTTTTGTGTGTTGGAAAACTCAATTATACAGTGTTAAAGATCTCACAGCAATCAATAAAATTATGTCTTAACAAGTGGAAGATTTGAGCTTAGCCAAACCTATCTACTGTATATATTTCTTAGAAGTTTAGAACAAACCAAATATAAAATTAAGCTTATTTCTGTCATGATCTGGTGATGGTTCATGGTGATAGCTGTGGGCTAAGAAGGGCAGGCATAGCTGCAGACGGTGGTGTGAAACAAAGTCCATTTTATTTAAACAGAACTTTAAACAAAGGGTGTTGGCTAACTAATTGGAGCATGACACAAACAACATTAACCAAATAACTTGGACAGACTAATATACAATACAGATAAGAGGACTAACTAAGCCTAAGAGAGACCTAGCCTACTAGCTGTTATGCACACTAGCTGCTAGGCTGGATGATGGCTAATCAGACTAGTTGCTAACAGACTAGCAGCCAAAAGGTCTAAGTGATGAACAGACTGGGTACACAGCAGACTAGGTAGGGGACAGACTAAAAACTAGCAGGTTAGTGGCTAAGCGGGTTAGTATCTAAACAGACTAAGATCTAAGCAGACATGGAGACTAGACAAACTAGGAGACTAAACAGACTAAGAACTAGGCAGGTTAGTATCATGTTAGTAGCAAGACAGACTAAGAACTAAACATTCTACAGTGGTACTTACACAAGGGAAAACCAAGCAGACTAAGATACAAACTACATTTAACAAAGACAGTTCCACAAAACATACGTCAACTTAAAACAAACAGAACATAAACAAACAAAACCCACTTAATATAACAAATGCTCGACCCAATTCCCCAGAACAAACAGCTGTTTATAGAATGTCTAAGGAGCTACCTCGGTTCAGGTGAGCACTCATCACCTGACCGAGGTGCCTTCTGGGAAACTGAGTCTACAAACAAAAACTACAAAAACCAACTCCAAAACAGCGCCATCTAGTGGTGAACCCTCACAATTTCTAGACAAATGTTACAAAAATTGTAAATAATTTTTTTTTGTTCTACTGGCAGAAATTTTCTAAAATTCAGAGAAAAAAAAATAGCAGAATTATCTGCTAATAGAACAAAAACATTTGTTCAAAATTTGTGTTAAAAAAACATAGAAGAACAATTTTTTATAGCTATTTTCACTTGCTATACTGCGACTCCTTCCAAAAAATCTAAATGAATATCTTGTCATTCACATGAAACGTCACAATGTCAACAAATACCGTGGGATTTTCAATTAAAACACTATTTATGTTGAATCGCAAAATACCCTATGTAACAATTAGCACTATTCAATAAAAATGTATTTGTATAGAGCTTTTAACAATGGTTATTGTCGCAAAGCAGCTTTATAGAAGTTAAAGAAAATGGAAATATGCATGAAATGTGTGAGACAATATATATATATAATGAGTACCTTTTGACCAGACAGAATTATGAATTTACCCGTGCTGTGCTTAAGTCTCCATAAACCACATAAGGTTCTGTCTCCTCACATATGTGTTCTGACTCAGGTGCATTGTCTGTACTTTGCACTAGTTTCCTGGATGACACCAAGAAGCTGAATCCTCGCAGAGATGTGCCTTCTTACCCAAAGGTAACCTCACAGACCAGAGTTATTAATGTGCGGTTCTACTAGTGAATTTATATTCTTATACCATAGGCTGCTAGTCGGTTCTCTGTGTTATTTAACTAACTTGCAATTATTAATTATGAATAGGACATTTATTCTATTATTGGTTGTTGTTATTTTTTTACGAGTGCATGAATTTTGTTTTTGATTTTGGCATCTGATTAGATTGGATCTAGATTTCTTAAAATTTCATTAACATTTCTCATTAAACATTCATGAATCCTGTTCCAAGGATAGCGTTTAAAATTTTATTTAAAAAATAATAAATAAATAGATAAATAAATATCGTGTGTTCAGAAACTGCTTACTGGCGGTCTATACACCTGTCACATGATTTATTAGAGTTATATAGTGTGTTTGTGTCATGTCGGAGTTCCGGTAATTACAAGAAGATGGTTCAGAGGTTGTACCCTGAGCTGTTCATATTCTCAGACTTAGAAGTTAATTTTTTCTATGGAATTACAAAAAAACACAAATCTTTGTTTGTAAAATAACCCTAATAATTTTACAACACACATCCTGACATTATATTTGTTCATTCACTGATATTCTGCTATGGGTCATGGAAAATCTGGGGAACACTGAGCTTAAAGCACGAATACACACATAAGGTAATCACTGTGCATTATTCACCCAATTAATCACAAGTAGCATCATGATTTTGTGGGGTGGAATGAACGGAAACAGTAAATCTGTTGCGCCATGGTCGCATCCCTAATTCCTGACGTTATACTACTAAATACGTGATCTGAACCAGAGAATGAACTTTTTACATGATGTTGTAATTCTGACATGACATGAGCACACTAAAAATCAGGATATCAGTTGGTGGCCCCTGGGAGCTCTGTCTGCCTGTAGCACATGCTCTCGCAGCAGACCGTAGACGCCCTCAGAAAACCCACCCTCGACGTCTGTCTGTGGGAATCCAATGAGGTAAGATTCACTAACGCTGTTGTTTTGTCTTTCTTCTCTCTTGTCTCTCGTTTTCTTTTGGCGTGTTTGTGTGTGTGTGTGTGTGTGTGTGTGTGTGTGTGTGTGTGGTTGTGTATATGTATGCACCTTTGTCTGGATTGTTCACGGGTCTATGTGTAGTATCACCTGTCCAAAGAGACGATAGACGCTCTGAGACAGCCCATCTTCGATGTGTGGCAGTGGGAACCTAATGAGGTGAGGCCATTAAACTTTTCTTGTTCATCAATGCATATGATGCTTTTTGTCATTCACATCAAATAAGATGATTAATTATTTAAATTAAGATGTACCGTATATAAGGTAGGGTACTGTATATCTGGAAACTCCTTTTGAAACAATATCTAAAACTCTAACAGGGTTGATTTTTAATTGTGAGAGCATTGCTGCATTTATTTGTGAAATGCTTTTTGGTCTCACCAGGAGAATCATTTCATTTCATCTCGCTAGGAAATAAATATTTGATTTGATCGTGCATCCCAATCATTTATTGATATAAAAGCCTGGTAGTCAGTGGTGGGAATGAGGGCAAAGAAGCAATACTTTAGTATTTTTTTGGCAAATTGAATCCTTTAAAGAAAACAAAACATGAAGACCTTTGCAATGCTTTTATTGGGTTTGGTCCATTCAGAGACAAGGTCTCTGGTCTCTGATGTCAGCTCTCTCTCTCTCTCTCTCTCTCTCTCTCTCTCTCTCTCTATCGAGGGTCAACATCCATTCACTGAATCAATGCATGTATTTATAAATAAAATTCAAGATCATGAACAGGTGCGAAAGTTCATTAATTATTTTACTCATTCCACACAGCTCCTCTGATTCACAGTTGACCTTGATCACTCCCACATAACCACATTTTTATTTTTATATCACAGCATTTGTTATAAATTGTGAACCGTACTTTTAAAATTGTCGAACATCAGTGAGCTACGTTTATGGTGGCTATGTTGGTGGAAAGAGTTTTTTCCTCACCATTTTCTCTTTCTCTCTCTTAATGTGAATTTTTAAAAACAAAATGCAGTTGTACAGTGCCTTGCAAAAGTATTTGTACCCCGCGAACAAATAATAATTACACAAAGTGGCACATAATTGTAAAGTGGAAAGAAAATGATAAAAAATATATATATTATTATTATTTTTTTATAAATATCTGTATTCTGTATTATATCTGGTCCTGTATTCACAAAGCTTCTTAGAAATCTCTCAGGCAGCTCCTATCTTAGCCTAAAAAGTCCTAGCTGGGAATCTTAGACTAAAAGTGATTTAGGAAACTTCTCAGAGCAACTCTGAGTAAGAAAAGTATAAAAACCTTTATGCTTAGGGAGAAGGTGTGGTTAACCCGTTGCTAGAGATGATGAAGCAATGCAATGACTGTGATTGGGTGATAAAGAATAACCTCTGACCTCTGTAAAATGGAATATATGATAATAGAATAGACAGTGAAATCATAATATGATAATAATGAAATTGTATCATCATGACTACAGGCATAAAATTTGGCTGTTTAATTATTAAACAGCCAAATGTTTAAAATGTGTCTACTTTTGAAGCAACCAATTTCTACACTGTAGTTACTATAAATAAGTTCTTACTTACAATATTTTTTTTCTATTTTTTTTATACCATATTTATTTACCATATTGATTTTATTACTTGTAATCCATTTCAGATTGATGGGTCTATTTAAGTTGCACTTTTGGATGGTATGTAGCCAACAATCCAAGAGGGATGGAAGGAAGTAAAACAACAAGAAAACCAAATTGAACAGAAGAGTAATGTTTACTTTTAGCTTTATCTTTAGTGTTTGGAGAATATCTCCACCATTTTGTCCTCTCTATAAAAACTCTTAAGCCTCTTAAAAGTCCTCCTCTCTACTCTTAACAATTTTTACCTTAGGAGCTGTTTTTAGGGCGAAGATGTTTTGTGAATCATTTTTATCTTAACTAAGATTTAGTCCTAATTCTAAGAATTTCATCACTAGGAGCAACTTTTACGCTTAAGAAGCTTTGTGAATACGGACCCTGGTGTGTATTTATATTCAGCCCCTCTAAGTCAATACTTTGTAAAAACACCTTTAGCTGCAATGATTGAACAGTCCTATGTGAGATGGTTAAAGCTTGGTTAATATTTTTTATAACCTAAACCTCACACAACTTTATCCCTGACATGTCTGGTGTGTTCCTTGGACTTGATGATGCTGTTTGTTTACTAATGTTCTCTAACAAACCTCTGAGGGCTTCACAGAACAGCTGTATTTATACTGAGATTAAATTACACACAGGTGGAGTATTAAATAGTCTGAAGGCAATTGGTTCCACTGGATTTTAGTTAGGGGGAACAGAGTAAAGAGGGCGGAATATAAATGCACGCCACACTTAATTTTACACTTTAAATTTATTTATAAAGAATTTGGAAAACCATTCATCATTTTCTTTTCACTTCACAATTACAGTATGTGCTACTTTGTGTTGGTCAATCACATAAAATCCCAATAAAATACATTTACGATTGTATTTGTAAAATTGTTCAAGAGTTATGAATACTTTTACACTGTATTACTGAGATACCAGACTGCAGTGTCCTCTGCCATGGAGATTTCTTCTACTGACGGTTACAAAGCCTTGACACTGGTGACTTCTTCCATAAAGATGAATAGAAATCAACACCTTTTGATCTGGTCAGAATCAAGAATGCAAAAGCTCTGTGGGTTAACATCAATAATTTATGGCCAAAATGGAGCTAAAGCGTTTTTACCAAGGTAGAAAAGATCCACCAATTAAAGGTTTGATGAACCATGTCTTGGATTAATTAGGACGCTTTAGCCATATGAAAGGTTTTGTGACTCAGATAGCATCGCTGCTTCTACAGATGAGATGAACTTTTAACCTGGCGCTGTATGTGTTTTCTAGATGCTCAGTTGTCTTGAGCACATGTATCACGATCTGGGCTTGGTCCGAGATTTCAGTATCAACCCTATTACGCTGAAGAGATGGCTGGTAAGGATGATTCCTGGACTGCTATGCAAGACACTGATAAAATCTGGTTGCACATCAGTACAAGCCTAGATTACAGAGTATACTGTATATATACAGAATATATAAATATATATGTATATAATCCCCTGCTATGCATATACACTATACATATACATTTCACTAGTGCTTGAATATCATCAAGGTAGAAAGTTTTCTCAGTACACCGGAGCCATGATGTTGCCCTGATGCCTGCTCCATTTCTGAAATGCTGGGCTCCTTTAATTCCCTTTTCTTTTAATGGAAATAAATGGCCTCATTTGACCTCCAAAGGCGTTCTGTTTTTGCAGGACAATGCACAACCTCACACTGCTCACCACACAACTTGAATATTATAGAATCTCGGCTGGTAGTTATTACCACATCCTCTGTACAGTTCCACATGTTTGGGCCATTAACGTAGTTCCTTAGAGGCTGATGTTTCAGACGTGAAAGCAGGCAGTCTGATCATGGCTCCGGTGTACGGAGGACCTTGATGGTGAAACACTGGGATAAGTGCATTAGGCTAGAAGAGGATTATATAGTGAATTACAGGTAGTTTTTACTCTCATAACTGTGTTCCGTTTCTGCACAAGCACAACGAATGCCGCTTGTATATACTAGAAATTTTTAATTGCATACATGCTTTACAAGATGGTGCAAACTAAGTAAAAATACCTAAAAAGAATAAATACTATGCTAAATAATGCTGCTTTAGGTAATGTAGAAAAAATAGAAAATAAATTGTTATTTGACCAGTTGGCTCTTCTGGTACTGTTATGTACTGGTTCAACACAGAGACAGTATTGTGTTTCTGGTGTTTGGTGTTTCTTTAATACTTTATGTATTAGGGATTCTGAATTACCCAAAATGTGAGTTAATGTACACATGTACACTTACTGTCCATTTCATTAGGATCGCCTGTACTTTTGCTCATTCATGCAGGCTCACAGAAACTGGAATAATAATTCAATAAGAATTGGAAAAGTATCATATCAGTTTTTTTTTTCCAGTTTTGATGAGTCTGTGCCAAATGTATCCTCAGATTGTTCTTGTATGATGGGAGTGGATCCCTACTGTATGTAGTCCTCTGCTTGTGTAGCTCATCTGCCTCAAGGTTTTAATGAGTGGTTGTTTGAGTTACTGTAGCTTTTTATTAGTTTAAACCGGTCAGGCAATTCCCCTCTGACCTCAATTGATCTAAAACCATTGATATGTTTCTGCAACGCTGAATAATGAATGATTGTCTGATTAGATCATTGCATGAACATTCAGGTGTACAGGTGCCAGAAAAGAATGAAGGATAAATATATGCAAAGGGTAAAGTAGTAGTCCCAATTCCAGTGTATTTAGGAGTATAACTCATCAGTAAGGCCTAGGCTAAATCTAGTCACACACATCAGTGTGTTGCTTCACAAATGAAAATTCTGTTTGTCTCTCTTTTTGGTTTTATAGCTCTGTGTTCATGACAACTACAGGAACAACCCATTCCACAACTTTCGCCATTGCTTTTGCGTTACACAGATGATGTACAGCATGATCTACCTCTGCAACCTCCAGGTAATACATCTACTGTACCGTAACCTCCATCCCCTAATCCTACATACTGTGCCTTCACAAAAAAATAAAAATAAAAATTATAACAAAACGGACGCTTAGCAAATCAAAAGGGTCATGACAATTTCTTTCCACGCTGCTTTCCTGTTAGTTGTACCTGAAGGGTTTGGGGTCATTTTAATCAGTACATTGGAATAATTTTAATTAAAGCAATTAAATTTTTATTTTATCCAATTATAAAACCATGGGCGGGGGGTTACAAATTTTTGATATGCTCATACCAAGTGAAATCAGGAATCTTTCATTACTAGGCAGCGATGTGAAGATGATGCTGGTAGAGCTTTCAGGATTAAACTGGCCCTTAATCTTCTTGAATTCTTTTTGAAAATCCACTTTGCCACTATCGATGGTTCTCCAACTGTGCTACAGAATGTTTACTGAGATTACATCAATGTGCACAGATGGATAAAGACGTTTGAAGATTGGGAAACTCGCAATGAAAACAAACCATGTATATCATGAATATCAAAGAGGATTCGAGAGTTGGATTCAACACTGGTGCAAATGCCTGGCGTGTGATGGAGACTGCGTTGAGTGGCACCTTTATATAGAGGAAGACTTACTCTACCAACATGATCTATGACGGTTAATAAAAAGTTATGCTCCTGTCTGCATTACTTACACACTCACTCATCTATACCCGTACTCGTAATTACAGGACAAGATGATCTTCTAAATTACTTGTAGATGTACCTAGAGTATTTACTGAGTTTGGAAAAAAATGTCTTTCTCTTTCTATGCGCCCAGATTATGGAATGAAATTGACATTAGAAGTACTTCCCTCCCTAAATATTCTTGGAAACCACTTTGAGTTTTATGTGAAGGAAACATGTACTGTATAGTTGTAGTGGATGTGTGTGTGTTTTGGGTTTTATGTATCTTTTCAAAAGTGTTCTATGTGAAACTTATTGATATGCCGTAATTTTGGCCAGGACTCCCTGGTAGAAGAGATTTGGATCTCAACAGGATTTCCTCCCTGGTAAAATAAAGGAATAATAAAAATACCGCTTAATCCTGTATTGAGGGTCACGGGGGGCCTGGAGCCTATCCCAGGAGACCTGGACAGGGTGCCAATACATCACAGGGCACACACATGTACCTGTATATACACACACTACAGCCAATTTGGGATCACCAATTAACCTAACCTATGTGTCTTTGGACTGTGGGAGGAAACCCACCAAGCACAGGAAGAACATGCAAACTCCATGAACACGGGAATCGAACCCAGACCCTGGCGGGGCAAGGTGACGATGCTAACCACTACATCACCGTGCCGCCTAAAGGAACTACACAGATGTATATTTGAGAAGACAAACAGATTATTGAAAGAGGACCATGGAGAACATCTGTGTGAAATTATAACATACTAACACAATACTGGACTATTTATAGCTAATCGGGGACGTATAAGAAATAGGTACGTGAGTAAACTAACTTAAAATACCTGAAAAAGGTTCATAAACAGGACAGGACATGAAAGGAGGACTGTGAAGGAAATGGACAGAAAGAGAGAGGAGGAGTGCAGAGAGGATGTATGAAAAGGTGAAAAAAATGGTTCTGCCTATTTAGAGATGCTCTTTAGCCTCTCATTTTCCTCTTTGCGCTTCAGTTGCCATGGACATCTATTTACAGGGTTTCTTCTTAATTATCCAGTCTGTAATGAGTGCAGCCACTGGACACAAAATTGCTTCCTCATGTTCACAAGTACTGGGGCATATTTAAATATCCCCAACACACACACACACACACACACACACACACACACACATGTATAATTTGTGTTCCCATAGATAAATAATTCTGCACTTAGATATAGCTATTAAATTGAGCCCTGAAAAAGTTTTTTTTTTATCTCAAATTCTTAAAAAATTTATTTGAGTCAATTTTAATTTTAATTACTTATTCATTCTACTATGCATTATTTAGTGAACCTAATGGGAACAGTGTGTGTTTATGAGAGCAATGAAAGTCTGAACCCATGAAAGGGCTAAACTATTTAAGTACAGTCGAATGTTTATTATGCTGTATACGTTTACAACAGGACATGCTATTACTGTACATTGCTACATGATACATGAC
>JAAGKR010010178.1:9895-23735 GCA_011419295.1 Clarias macrocephalus | reverse complement strand
TATATATATATATATATACATAATCGCACTAATAATGTGTGTGTGTTTCCCTGCTAGCGTTTAGCATTAAGTGTGTGATCTTGATGCAGGTGACGTCCTGAATGACAGCCATGCCGAGGTGATGGCGCGGAGGAGCTGCGTACGGTGCGTACCTTCACTAGCTCTAACCCTTTACTGTATGTGTGAGTGTTTCCCATCATGCATTAAGGCTCCAGATTAGCACCATTCGGTCGTCTGGGGATGATAAAGGTATGATGATGTTAAATCTATTTTAGAATATTTTTAGGATGAGAATGTGAGAATGTTGTGAGTGTTTACACATAATAGCAGTGAATTATATCCAGTAACAGAAGAAGGACTAGATAGTTAGATTGCAGGATGAAAGGCTGAGCTCTTCTGTGTGTGGATTGGTTGCTGGGTGGTTCTTGGTAGTTTTGTGGCGGTTGTTGTGTACTGTGTTGTGTCACAGTATCTTTGCCTCATCCGTCTCACTGTCAACACACACCTTTACACACAAACACATGCAATGGACCAATGATCAGATGAGTTGGAAAAAATGACTTATGCAAATCACAGACACAGAACTGGGTGTGGCCTAAACATTAATGTTTGTGTTCATTAAAATTATTTCTTAATGTTCAACACAAACAGATACAGATGAGTGGTTTTGTAAAGTGTGTAAAGATACCGAGTGTGTGTGTGTGTGTGTGTGTGTAGGTACCTGACGGAGCAGCTGGGTGTGGTGATGAGAGGAGGTCACAGCTCCGTCTTTTGTCACGCCGATCAGAAAGGGAAGTGGAGGCTTCGTCCTGACGTCTCCTTCTTGTTCTTCTGCAGTCACACGCCATGTAAACACAGATGACACACACACATACATTTTCACATGCATAAACCCTGTCAACACACTCATTCACTCATAAGCTGCCACACCAAAAACACACGTCACATGTCTCATACATACATACATACATACATACGTTAAACATACGGCTCACTTACAATACACACACACACACACACAGACACACGCACATCATATACACACATACAGTATCTTAAACAACATTCATTACTTGCTCATGTCACACACACACACACTCGCACACACTCGCATTATGGGCGTCATGAATAAACGCGCACAAGCCTGCCGAACGGTACGATGGCGGGCCCGTGTGGATTCTCACCCATGATTTCTGTTTGAAAGTGGGAACTGGGAACAATGATGTAATGCAGATGCCTTTTATCTGTAATGATACCTAAAGGCTGAAGATACATTTTCAGTAATGCAGTGCTCTTTAATCTGCGTGCACAGCTCTCACCCCACAGCTGAAGGGAGCAACTCTACAGAATATTCTGAATTTAGGACACAAATAAAATCTGATACTCTTTACCATATTTGGATTGATTTGGGTTCATTTTAGGTATGTTTAGCTTGTTCGAGTCGAAGCGGGACTTTTCAATACCAGAGCACAGTTCTGAAAGTATAAACTCCCTTTATTTCTCCTCTCGCAGATATCACAGCTTGTAAAAGTTTTTTATAGCCACTAAAATTCTTCCAATTCTTATACTTGCACTAGTTCTGTAATATTCTCTGGTCGTCTTGCCTGCACGGCTCTTTTAAGATCTACCCACAAATGTTCAATGATGTTTAAATCAGGGGACTGTGACGGCCGTTCCAAAACCTTCCGCTTGCGTCTCTTGAGGTTTTCCATAGTGGATTTCGAGGTATGTTGAGGATCAGATGTTGTGACGTTTGCTTCCAGAATTTGCTGCTATTTAGTGGAATCCATTCTTCCCTCCACCCGTGTAATGTTTCCTGTGTCACTGGCTGCAACACAACCCCAAAGCCTGATAGATCCACCAACATGCTTAATAGTTGTCCAGGTGTTCTGTTCATGAAATGCTGCTCCTTTTTATCTCCAAACATGCCTTTGCTGATTGTGGCCAAAGAGTTCGATTTTAACTTCATCAGTTCACAGCACTTGTTTCCAAAACGCATCAGGCTTCTGTAGATGTTCTGTTGCAGACTTCTGACGTTGGATTTCATGATGGGGACGCAGGTAAGGTTTTCTACTACTGACTCTTCCATGAAGCTCTTGTGGAACGGTGCACCACCACTCCTGAGTCTGCTGAATCTTCCTGCAGGTTTTTTGCAGTCAAATGGGGCTTTTGATTTGTTTTTCTGACCAGCGTACAAGCAGTTCTCTCTCTGAGGTTTCTTGGTCTTCCAGATCTCATCTTGACCTCCACAGTTCCCCTGAACTGCATCTCTTAATGACATTTCTCACTGTGGAAACTGCAAGCTGATCTTCTTGTAGCTTCTCCTGCATTGTGAGAATCAATAACTTTCATGTTCAGACTCTTACACAGCTGCTTAGAGGAACCCAGGGTTGTTGAGTGTCCGCAAGTGTGTGCACAAGGTTTGAAGAGTCAAAGTATTTGTAAAGCTTTGAAATTGGCATCTACTAATGACCGCTGTTGCCATGTATCAGATCCAACAAGCTGATTAAGGTCTGAAACCTTAAAAAGAATCGGAGACTCTGGAACGCTTATTGTGCCCAAACTTTTGCACAGTGCCATAATAATGTTTTTATTTTTTATTTTTGTTCAAAATATGACATAAGAAGTAACTATGCATCAATGTTTGCTGAAAATATTGTGCATTTTTCCCATTTCCAATAGAAAGTGTGTTAAAATCTTTTCAATGAAAAAATCACCAAAGTCTGTTAATTATCAAGGGGTGCCTAAACTTTAAAACTGTCTCGAGACAAGAGAGAGAATAAAGTACAAACAAATGTCAGTAAATCCACAATAAATAAAGGTAAACTGAACTGAATGTTTGCATGGAAGTAAAATTTACACCGAGTTTAGAAGTGTACTGGTACGGTACTGGGACGTGTACAGATTAGCGCCGCAGCGGTTACCTTTAGCTTTATACAGTATTTATTTAAAAAGTGCAAATATGCCTGTGTGGTGTGGCATGTATGTGCAAATAGACAGAATGTTTCGCAAAGATGCACAAGGATTGAACACTGGCTCATTCTTCAGTAAAAAAAAAATCTGTGTTGATCACCAGGTTTAATGCCTCCTGTATCACTGTCACGTCTTACAGCTGTGGCTAAAGCAAACAACCACACACTCGTCAGAGAGACGTGTCCGGTGCCTCATCCTGTGCTGAGCTCTACAGACCTACGGCTACAGGAGGGGATGTGGGGGTGTACAGCATCCGTGTCCGAAGATCATCTCCAAACCCGAGAGCCTTTGGAGGTGGAGTTCATGAATCTTCTCACATCCATCATGAGCAGATTCTCATCTCTCTCTGATTAAGCCAGTCTGATCACAACCTCAATCCCCCTTTAGGGATTTCGCTAATCATTTTAGCTCACGGTTTAAAACAGATGACGGTCTGTGAGAGGAACACTTCTCTGAGGGATTCCTTTTGTTTTTTAAATTATGGTATAACAAAACCATTTGATTATGTATTTGATGTTTAATCCGGTCAAAGTTCATATGAATAGACTAATATACTGTACGTCTTCCATTAGTTAAGTCACCCGGTGCATGTCACCCGTCACTGCTCATGAAGTCTAATACGGCCAACCCTCCACGTTTGCAGTGAGACGATATAAATTGGCACGTAGTTGGCTGTGAGTTCTAGCTGAAGCTCTCCTAATGAAATGAGGAGCACAAGACACTGCCAGACCCATGTGCAAAAACATCACACTGGGCACGTGCAACCAAACCAGTGTGGACGTCGTTACCCGAAGCTAGCCTGCGTGTATTTCTAGGGAGGAATGCTGGACCAGGGTTACCGCTGGAAGGAAAGGACAGGAACCAGTATGTGACACTGTTCAGAAAGACATCAGCTTCACCTCCTGACTGTTTGAAGACTTTCTCCTAGCTGTTGTAGCACGGTGCTGATCCAACACCTTTTCAAGAAGGTTCTTGGGCTTTACATACCTGCTCAGGGTGGTGGACCTGTGAGAGGGCGACTCGTGTAGATCCAGTCTCAGTAACCTCCCTGTAAAGGGAATCTTAACACCAATCAGGAGGTCGGGAATTGAGGGATCGCATCAACTGCTTGCTGCCCTCCAGACCTTCAGGCAACCACAAAACACTTCTTGCACTGTGGCCATTTGTCTTCTCAGTGCCAGCTGACTGTTTGCTCTCCGCCCCAGCGGGGTTAGTATCGCAGGTCATAGTGCTTCATACTTGTAGGTTCTGCAGAGTCCGTCTTTTTATCACCTTATTTCCTTTGGGAACTTTAGATGACTAGCCGATTGGGCTCACTCATAGCTTAGCGGGTTCCCCCTTAGCATTAGCCATTTCTTGTTAAGGTTCAAACACCCTCCACTGTTTTTTCAAGAAATGTAAGCTTTCTTTGGTAACTGAGCATTGTACTTAAACGAATATAAAACTCTAATCAGCCACATAACACCAAGTTCAAAGCAGTTAATGACGGCATTATTGTACTGGGCTGCAGGAAGGAAAATGCTCCTACCCCACCGTTTGGGTCAGGTGGAACCCTTCAAGCCCAATCTGGACACTATTTTATCTACATGACCTTTTTTTTTTGTTTGGTTTGTTTTTCTTCGACACCACTGTCCAGGTGGAGACGCCTCCATCATCCCCATGTCAGAGAGCCAGGAGCAGCCCTGCCCACCAGTCCCACGAGCCAATCAGGAGTCAGAGCAGGGAGACAGGAAACGGAGCGCCGAGCGTGAGTCTGGCGGAGTGAAGAAGCGTATCCGAGTGGACAGACAGCAGGACGTAACAGCGGGAGACGATCCCCGCGGTATGGAGAGCGTAGGAGATGATTTGGGAAGCGAGTGCGCAGAGGTGAGCGCAGCTGACGTGCACCGCACCGGGGCGAGATGCGTTCCCGGGGCACCGAGTGACCCGCGGGGTCCGGGGCTGGACTTCCACGCGGTGGGCGCTCTGCGAGTGAAACCGGGCCGCGGAGAGCCCACGCTCTCGCTCTCCTGCAGCGACAAACTGAGCCGCTGGTGCGCGCTTGGCTTCCAGGGGGCGCTGCTGAGCCACTTCTTGCAGGAGGGAGTGTACTTCAGTGCAGTGGTGGTGGGGAAGTGTCCTTACAGCCCGCGTGCTCTCCACCGGGCCATCAGCAGGTCACATCGCACATTCCTTGCGTTATGTTATACATTATTACACACCATAGTTTTCCTTTGAATACATTTTTTTAAAAATCATAGCTGCTTTAATATTGGTTTAATCATATAATATCCCGTATACTGTATATATAGTTTGTGTTTTTCTGCGTAATCTCTTTCTCGCTCCAGATGTGCGAGTGTGACGGGCCTACCAGCTGGATTTTCTCCACACACTCCTGAGCTCCTGCAGTCCAGTGTGGAGTTCACACACAGCCGTGCACACACACTGCAATCCCATGATGCCTCACAGCAGGGCCGTGTGGTGCCATGTGGAGCCGGTGAGCGCAGAGTGTCAATCTCACACACACACACAAACTTTACAGCTGTGCCAGAACTGACCCGGTGTGTGTGTGTGTGTGTGTGTGTGTGTGTTTTAGCCATAAGCTGGTGTAACGTCTCCTCTCAGCCTCTGGACGTCACTGCGAACGGCTACAAACACGGCGTGACGAAGAAATCCCTGGGAACGCCACAGGCTCGGTGAGCACCGGATTATGCAAATATATTTTTATAGTTCTGTGTTCATTTGCGAATTTTCTTATTTAATTATTTGCCCGTTTCTCTTTCTGTCTTGCCGAACAGATCGTTAATCAGTAAAGTCGAGATGTTTCACTCCTTTCTAAAGCTGCTGGAGTTCACGGACGACTCCGAGCGTCCCGACTCTCTCAGGTGAGGAGCTTTAAACCCCACCCCTAATGTATGCATCACTTCCTGTCCAGAGGACGCAAGAGGCCACGTGCCTGGCTGCGTTCCATACCGAAGTGTACTTCACAGTGTGCTCCCTACTCCCTGCTTGGTTTGTAGGGAATGTCAGTAAAGGGAACTTCCCTCGACATTCAGAACGCCCTGACGTCACTTCCCCCATGTGTTACCATGGTAACATAAGGGATCTCAGATACCTGGCCCTGCTGCTGTGGAAATTTCACACTACGGACATTAAATATTCATTTTTTATTCAAATAAAAACTGACACCGTTATAAAATAGATACTGTTGAAACTAAGTGTATAACTTGTAAATAAATTATTGATTAATAAAAATAAATAAAATAATAATAATAATCGATTAAATGTGTAGAGATACAAATTTTTACAGATTACTAGCCGTTATAATAGTACAGATTTCTTAATTAAATTAAAATTTAAATAATGGTATCCTATTGATATGACGTCGTCCTCGATAATAATAATAATAATAATAATAAATGTATAAATCCTTTTTTCGAGCTCCATTTTTTTCATGCTCCAGCGAGACGCACTGACTTATGGGAGGTTTTCATTCCCTTTTCCAGTGAAGTGAAGACCTGATGTTCACTTGTTCCCTACACTGCTCGCAGTTCGCTTTAAACTGAACACTTTCGCTCCCTGCGGTTCGGATTCACACTTAACAAGGCTGAACACTCCGTGTAGTGCACTTCATAGGGTTAGCATGTACAGTCGTGGCCAAAAGTTTTGAGAATGACACAAATATTAGTTTTCACAAAGTTTTCTGCTAAACTGCTTTTAGATGTTTGTTTCAGTTGTTTCTGTGATGTACTGAAATATAATTACAAGCACCTCATACGTTTCAAAGGCTTTTATCGACAATTACACGACATTTATGTAAAGTGTCAGTATTTGCAGTGTTGGGCTTCTTTTTCAGGACCTCTGCAATTCGACTGGGCTGCTCTCAATCAACTTCTGGGCCAAATCCTGACTGACAGCAGCCCATTCTTTCATAATCACTTCTTGGAGTTTGTCAGAATTAGTGGGTTTTTGTTTGTCCACCCGCCTCTTGAGGATTGACCACAAGTTCTCAATGGGATTAAGATCTGGGGAGTTTCCAGGCCATGGACCCAAAATTTCAATGTTTTGGTCCCTGAGCCACTTAGTTATAACTTTTGCCTTATGGCTCGGTGCTCCATCGTGCTGGAAAATGCCTTGTTCTTCACCAAACTGTTGTTGGATTGTTGGAAGAAGTTGCTGAAGGTGTTTTGGTGCCATTCTTTATTCATGACTGTGTTTTTGGGCAGCATTGTGAGTGAGCGACTCCCCTGGATGAGAAGCAACCCCACACATGAATGGACTCAGGATGCTTTACTGTTGGCATGACACAGGACTGATGGTAGCGTCACCTTTTCTTCTCCTGACGAGCCTTTTTCCAGATGCCCCAAACAATCGGAAAGAGGCTTCATCCAAGAATATGACTTTGCCCAGTCCTCAGCAGTCCATTCGCCAGACTTTCTGCAGAAGATCAATCTGTCCCTGATGTTTTTTTGGAGAGAAGTGGCTTCTTTGCTGCCCTTCTTGACACCAGGCCATCTTCCAAAAGTCTTGGCCTCACTGTGCGTGCAGATGCTCTCACACCTGCCTGCTGCCATTCCTGAGCAGCTCTGCACTGATGGCACTCGGATCCCGCAGCTGAATCCTCTTTAGGAGACGATCCTGGCGCTTGCTGGACTTTCTTGGACGCCCTGAAGCTTCTTAACAAGAACTGAACCTCTTTCCTTGAAGTTCTTTATGATCCTATAAATTGTTGATTTAGGTACAATCTTAGTAGCCACAATATTCTTGCCTGTGAAGCCATTTTTATGCAACGCAATGATGCTGCACGCGTTTCCTTGCAGGTCACCAGGTTAACAATGAAAGAACAATGATTTCAAGCATCAGCCACCTTTTAACATGTCAAGTCTTCCATTCTAACCCAATCAGCCTGACATAATGATCTCCAGCCTTGTGCTCGTCAACATTCTCACCTGAGTTAACAAGACGATTACTGAAATGATCTCAGCAGGTCCTTTAATGACAACAATGAAATGCAGTGGAAAGTTATTTTTCATGGCAAAGAAGGACGATGCAGTTCATCTGATCTCTCGTCATAACATTCTGGAGTAGATGCAAATAGCTATTATAAAAACTTAAGCAGCAACTTTTCCAATTTCCAACATTCATGTAATTCTCAAAACTTTTGGCCACGACTGCATTTAAACATTAAACATTTGACTCTTTTACTCCGCCCACATACCTGTAGCTCCACCTCTCACTGAGCCACATAGAATCAGGAAGAGCAGGAAGGCCAGAGTTTGGAATGTCTTTATGATCAAAGTTGATTACATAAAACAAAGGCCTGCAGGTCCCGTGGCCGCAGGCTAGTTTCATTAAACATTCCACAATATGACATGATCTGTGATGACGTGTCCAACAACCAGCATCCTAATTCCTCCCCAACGGAATTTTCCAGTCTGATAAAGGCAGTTCAGTTTATTTTTAACTAGCGTTAGTAAGCGTCATTGACGGTTACAGAGTTTGTCGTAATAGTCAAAGGTTGAAGCTAAAAATAATCCGATGAGCTTTAATGTACTCAGTGATATGATGTCAGGTTACATGTCTGTCTGCAGTTTTTTACAAAATAATTATCTAAACATTTAAAATGGATATTTTTATCTGATGTTTATATTTATTTTTAACACCATAACAACTGCTGCACGTCCATATTTCTTAAATACAAAACAATAGGGGCAGTACGGACAGTACAGTGTTTTGAAACTTTTTTTTTTTTTTTTTTTGGACTGTTGTACTGATCCTGTAGCTCCTCTGGGTCACAACCATTTGCACAACCTGTTAGTTAACTATAGAATAAAATAAAAGAAAAGAAAATGCACCATCAACATAATGATATTAACTTTGTAACACAATCACCACGGAGAGGCTGTAAAACTGGGTGATTATTATGGGATGCCTTGATGCGTCTCGTCTGATTTGTGGTACTTTTCCCAGAGATTCCGTCTGATATTACGACACATCAGCTTTTGCTCTCTGGTTTAATATGAAGAAAACAGGCCCAAATATCGTCAACCAATATTTTTTGTTATTATTTTCATTGACTTAATTACCGCCATCTGCAACAAAGATGAACTTTTTTTTTTTTTAACTGTACTTTCACAAAATTTTATTTGACATGGCATCGGATTCCACTGGATTGGTAAATATTACGAATTTGTACAAAATGTTCTTAGTTCACAGCAAGATTTTGAATCTACTGTCATTCCATCTTATTACAGTGTAAACGAAAGGATATGGAAAAGTGTATGTTTACACCTGGTTTACACTAAGTTGTACTTAAAACGACTCCAGCGTGTTAAAATTCACTTCTACCACTTCAGCGCTGTTATTTCTGCCAAAGTGAGAATATGAACTAATCCCAGTAAAAATATTCACTTTTCTTATCTTTTCTAATTAATATCTATTGGTGCAGGTGTTTGTTTACATTGAGACAGTCGCGCATTAGTAGATTATTTTAAAGTAGATGATTAAATCCCACACGTAACTGTTCATAACATCACTTTTACTGCAAGTGAAGTTTCATTCAATTTTGTCCAGACAGTTTTATGTGAAGCGGTGAAACAGTCTGGCTGGACAGACATACAGACATACAGTTAATTTCTCTGAGCCTGGTTTCAGGTCCTCTGGTGTTCGATACGTAAAGACATCACTGTAGGAGCCGATGTAAAGAAAAGCCTGTCTTTTATTTATTTAGGTCATTTATAGATCAGATACTTACAGCACTTACTTGAAGGAAATGGCTGGTGCTGTTATGTGCGCGCGGGCGTGTGTGTGTGCGTGTGTGTGTGTGTGTTAACAGCACATGACTATTGGGTAATATTATTTTTCCCATCTGTGTCAACATGAAGAAGGGATTTTTGATTCTTTCACACACAGGAAATTAAAAAAGAGGGATGAAAATAAAAGAATTAAACCTAAAGACCAATCCCTTCCTTTCATCTCTAATATGCACCGTGTGTGTGTGTCTGTGTGCGTGTGTGTGTGTGTCTGTGTGCGTGCGTGTGTTTCAGGGGAAAACATCTGAGCTCGTACTGGGACTATAAAGAAGCGGCGGTTGAATACCAGCAGGCGTGGACCGAACTGCGGACGCAAGTGTTTACACTGTGGCCTCAGAGCCCTCGAAACCTACTGCACTTCACCTGACCCACACACACACACACGCAAATGTGGTGTCCAATATTAATAGACAGTTTTAAAAAAGTTTTAAGAACCAGTAATATTGGGGCGAGGACATCATTCGGTTGCCATGACGACAGCTTACCATTAAAACACTGTGCACACACACACAGGGACTCTCTAAACATTATGAAATTTTTTTAAAACAGATTATTAAATATTATTAAAACATGTTGTGTTTGGACACGCCCACCACACTGTATGTTACTGACCTGGAACTGCAGAAATAAAAAAAAACGAGACTGTTCTCTTCTTTGAGGTTTGTGTGTGTGTGGGATCAGACAATGAGGTCAGACAATGAGGTCAGACAATGAGGTCAGACAATGAGGTCAGACAGAGGTCACAGTCTGGGGTTTCAATAAGCAGCCGGAGACAAAAGCGCACCTGTTACTGGTGTGTGTTTATTGGTTCGGTCTTCCAGCTACCTCACCCTTTACATCACGCTCTTTAAATACAGATTTATCTATTTATACAGGAGGCAATAAAATTAAATGTCTAAAAGTGATTAATATTCATTAATTAATGATTAATAATGTAGATCGTCATGGCAGCACCTCTGATTACATCATCATCATCACATTCATACAGATGCACTAACGATGCTAAGACTAGGACAGCAGAAACACGCGCGCAAACACACATACGCACTTTATTTATTTATTATTAATCCATCTCTCTCTCTCACACACACATACACACACACACATGCACTCATCCAGAAGAAAACTGAAGTGGGCGGGGCTTTAATATCCAAACGTGTTCTCTCCACTGTAAGCCACGTACAGGAAGCCGTCCTCGTCCTTCTCCTTCTCATACAGCTGTCCCATAGTCAGACTGCACACACACACACACACACTCGTATATTAAAATGTATTTCCTTGTTCAAGTATAATTAAAAATTTTTACATAATATTTGCATATTCTAATGTAATTAATTAATGACTCATGACGTGTGTGTATGACAGAGACGTCGGTTACGTGTGTGTGTGTATATGAGTTACAGACATGTTAGAAACGTATGAGGTGTGCGTGTGTGTATAAGCGAGACGTGTTAGAGGTGTGTGAGAGACAACACACCTGGACTGGGGGACGGTTTTGTCCACAAACAGGAAGATGGCTTTCTCGGAGGGCAGCTGGATGCGTTTCCTGATGATCCACATGAACTGAGCCACAGTGATGTCCGACGGCACCAGGTACTTACGCTTATCGATGTCCACGATCTGGGAACCTGACACCTTCTCCACGATCACCTGCGCGCACACACACACACACACACACACACACACACACCCTTCTCTCACTACATTTCATTCTTCGGGTCAGAAAGTGGAACAGTGTCTCTGAGAGAAAAACATGAGACGTCAGGCAGTACTCTGTCTCGTACACGTGGACCCTGATCACCAGGATGCGTTGCTATGGTTACACTAAACTGGGGAACAGGACAGTGTGTGTGTGTGTGAGACGGGTCAGTGCCCGGCCCTGAACAGAACCTGAGAGGAAATAAACCGTGAAGCCTGTAAGCTTCAGAAACCTTACACACAAACTGACCTCAGGTCAGATCATACCAGGGAGTTTAAAACCACCTGTCAATCATCAGGGATCTGCGTGCTGATTGGCTCGTGTGTGGTGCTACTAAAGGGGGGGGCAAACTTTATGATGCGTCTTCTAGTTTTAACCATTTAAACAAACAAATACATTTTTATTAAGGATTTTTTTTCCCACCCTCTTGGAATTTTCGGGGGTCTTAACATGCTTGAAAATTGGCAAACAAGTTGCTGCCATTCGGATGCCTGGGAGTATCGTGGCCCGGGCCCCTGAGGGGCCAAACAAGTTTTGCTGCATAGCTCATACACACTTGCACGTAGGCACATGAAACTCTGTACACATTTAGGACAACTTTCGCGCTGCATGTCCTGGGCTCAACTCAACAGGAGGCCGGTTATTTTGGGTCGGTCGCAAAAACGCACCCCATGGATTTTGAGATACTCCTCCTAGGGAATTTATACAATCGTCACCAAACCGGGCCGATGTGATCTAAAGACATTGAGGATGTAAAATTGCGGAGGGATTTTTGATATCTCAAACGGGTCAGCCGTGATAATGTCTAAAACTTACACTGAAAAATGATTAATAACGTGGCCTTATATTGAGTGACATTATATTCATGTTTCTCTGTGGACTTGGCTGGAGTCGCTTGATTGTTCAGGACTGGAATTTCCTACAAGTCTACCTGAGCCTCTAATAACTACCTGGACTCCATGTTAACATCAATTAACAATTATTATACTGAACTGCTGACCATCCAACACACAGTATGAGTGCAGATCAGTCCCTGCTATCCGTTATCACCCAGATGAGGATTGGTTCCTCTCAAGGTTTCTTCCTATTACCATCTCAGGGAGTTTTTCCTTGCCACTGTCACCCTCAGCTGGTTCATCAGGGACTATCTGACCATTTTTTGATTCATACACATTCACACTTCATACAAACTTAAATAATTCTTTTGATTGTGTAAAGCTGCTTTGCGATGATGAAAATTCTTAAACGCGCTACACAAATAAAATTTAATTGAATTGAATTGACAGTGACACGTTCAGTGACATCACATTGAGTAACATCATAGTGTGATGCTTATTTTCCAGGATCTGTGGCCTATTTTACACACATACACATCACAAATGTTAACACACACACTCATACATCACACACATGCACATTACAACTGTTAACACTCTCTCACACACACACACACACACACACACACACACACACACACACACACACACACACACACACAAGCATACGCATGCACACACTCATACACACGCTCACATGCACACGTTAACACTTTCACACTTAACACACACAACAAATATTTAGGGCCTAAACTGACATCAGCCCTGTATAGTGCCTGAAATGTGCAGGTTGCGCGGTGCACCCGGGCGGTGATGGATTTTTGTAGGTAAATAACACATGGGTTGTGCGGTGCCCCCGGGCTGGCAGTGGTGCAGGGTGCTTCGGCCCGCCATCGTTGCTTGCAACTATATTTATTATTGTTAACCTCAGACCGAGTGAGCGACTCGGCTCCGTCCTGAACGCCTGAAACAAGGTCCAATTCTCCGCTGTGAAGCGCACATCTCCATGAGAAGCGAGCCGGGTTTTTATCTCTCTCGCTCTGAAGACTCATTCAGGTGTCGAGTTACGGCGGAGGTGAGGGGCGCCTTTACTTTTCAGCACATTCCTCTTCCACCATCTTAATTTATGCCCTGATTAGTCAGTTAAAGGCGGTGTTTTAACTCTCTTCAATGCAAACATGCTATAATTACTTAGCATCATGACATTCCTGGGCTTTACTGACAGACGTGTTGTTGTTATTGTTGAGGTGGATTTGTCTTCTCCTGAGTGTAACACGGCTGTACACTCCCTGCCGGGCCTCTGCCACGTCCACGGCTTGCCCAGTTCATATTTTCATGACGTGATGGTGGGACCTCAACGCTCTCTCGTCACTGGTGCAGGACTTTCTAATCTTTTGTCTCTTTAATATCTTTCTTGTAATCTGATCATGACTGGCATGTGCCGCGCGTCTCAACATTCCAAAGCTCATTGTATTCGTTATATGCAAATCAATGTAACTGAGGACAAACTGGAATTCCTGACAATGTGTCTTTTTTTTTTT
>JAAGKR010010177.1:2500-22500 GCA_011419295.1 Clarias macrocephalus | reverse complement strand
ACACACACACACACACACACACACACACACACACACACACACACACACACACACACACACACACACACACTTCAGGATGTGTTACAAATTTCTTTTAAGTTCAGTTCCAGTCTGCAGATGATCAGAGGATAGTGTGCAGGGTGTTCGTGTCCAGTGTATCGTCTCATTTCACACCGAGCACTATAACACCTGGGGAGTCCGATTCACCTCCGCTCACCTTCACATGACCTTCAACCTCACCTCACCTTCACCCTCATCATCACCTTCATCACCTTGGCCTGACCTCACCTCACATCTACAAGTATGAGGAAAAATATAGAGTAAGGAGACAATATCAGAGAAATTAATAAACGAAAGACACAAAGGAAGAAAAGAAGCGATAATGAAAAGAGAAAGAAGACAAAAGAAATGAATCGATTCTATAAGATAATATGGCAGTGCAGTAATACAAATGAAAAGTAATAAACAGAGCGAAGAGAAGAAAATTACAATATCAGGAGCTTAAGAAAAAGAATAACATAAGTAACAGAAATAGAAAAATAAAAGTAAGAAAAAGAAAGAAAGAGACAGAAACAGTGGTGTGTTTTTTTTATATCAGCCGTTTATCAGCCGTAGTTCCTGTCTGTTTTGCTGAAGATCCTCCTCACCTCCCGTCGCTGAGTCCTGAGACCGCTCGTATATAAACGCACCCCGTGTGTCTGGCCTTGTGCTCTGTCTGTGCTTATTACAGTAACTCTAATGCGTCTGTGTGTCTGCTCCGGTCCCGAGCTCCTGAGATCGCGAGGTCCTGAGTGTCCTCGTCTCCTGTGGGCCGTCCTGAGCTCCCTGTGCTGATAAAGAGCCGTACAGAAGCGAAGCGAAGACCAGAGCTTTATAAACCAAAGCAGCTGGACAGCAGGACAAACGACGCCATTAGAGACGCGTTGCTCGGCATCCGTCAGCCATGGATTCTCTGCCAAGAGAGCAAATTCAATAAAACCCTGCTCTGGTTTCTTCTTAAAGGGTTTTATATCTAAATAAAATCTCATCCTTCTGCCAGGGAGCTGCTGCTTTTATACCTGTAGCGAGTAAAGCATTAGGCGGCGCATTATCGCAGTTTGCAGAAATCACCTCGCAAAGTATACGTGGAGGAAATGAGTGGCGTTCATGTGGCGGCCATTTTTATTTTTCCCATAAAGCTTAGTGTGTCTCATGACATGAAATGAAGCCGTGGAAGAAGTGGAGATGCCACAAACGAGTCGAGGCCGATGTCTTACTGAGTGTATTTTAAATACACGATAAACAGGGAGGCGGCTACTAAAACAAATTAGATTTTATACATTTGACCTTGCTGTGACCTTGATCATGATTGGGTAGTTTCACAAATCACATCCATTCATCTGCTGGCTACCAAGAGATCTCCGTATAAATCCTGCAGGAAGGACAGGGGGAGGGAAAGAGAGAGAGAGAGAGAGAGAGAGAGAGAGAGAGAGAGATTGATTCATTAATTAAAGAATGAAAATAAGAAATGAAAATGAGGGAAGGAGGAAAGAAACCAATAATATAGATATAAGAATAAAAAAAATAAGAACAAAAGGAAATAAAATAAGAGAAGCAGAAAGTCAAAGGAATTGATAGTATAAATAAAATGCAATAATTAAATACTAAGATGAAAGAAAAAAAATAAGAGAGAAAGAAATTCAACACACGAGAGACGAACCCCGAGCGCCACCTGGTAACTCTGGAAAAATGATTTTGAAAGTAAAACTTTCCATCCGAAGATGTCAGAAATCGTTCAGTTTCCTCGGACATGTGCGTCTCCCGAAGGACCTGAAGGTTCTCCAACGTTCCAGAAACCCAGACATGAGTGTAACACTGCAATCTCTCACCCGCTCGACTCCATCAGATCGGAATCAAGCCTTGACGGGATGCCGCGGCGCACTGCGGGCCTCCTCTCTGCGCGCTCCACGCTCGACTGCGCAGCGTCGTTTGTCACTGTCTGTTTTACCGAATCACCTGATCTCCGCCACCTGTGTGAGGTGAGACCGGGTCGACGTGTCAGTCTCCAGAGCACTGGGTGAATCCTTCATGAGCGAGGCAGAGACAGAGAGAGTGTGTGAGCTGGATCCTCGCTCCGGGGTTGTCAGGCTGATGCTCCTTCCTTTATGAAACAACACAAATACTGTGATTAGCTTAGCATATGCAGTATGTCATCATGTACATCGTTCAGTCTTAGATTCGGACCTACCTTTGCTAGTGTAGTGTATTAAATAAACCACAGTTCTAAGCTAGTCTGTTTATGGTACAGTATGTGTAACAGCACGCTAGTGAGTCCTAAATAATAGAAGTGGAACTCTGTCACTTTCCTGCTGTTGTGGAACATGTTGTGGACTCTGACATGTGTTTCAGATCACTACAGCTGTAAAGAATGGCGATTTGATTTAGCCTAGCTGTGCTGTTAGCTTAAACCAGTATGTACCAGTCAGATCTAAAGCAGCTGATCAGATCTCCCATTAAGGAAGTCTGAAAGTTTTTTGTTTGTTTTTGTTTCTGCATCATTTTGTATGAACTCTATAGATGCACACAAGATTGGCAGCTTAGAAATACTCAAATCAAGACTAAACTGTCTCAGTGGTTTAAAATATGGCTTAAAGCTTAGAGATTCTGTTCCTATCAAGAATCAACACATTTAGTTTTTTTTTTTTCATAGCTGGTACTTGCTTTGTTTTTACGCTTTGAGGACAGAGCATGAAAATGAACATGAAAATTAATTGTCAGTTGAAATGATCTAAACAAACTAAAGTCATGAGCAATTTAGCTCCGCCCACACATCACCTTCTGCGACAGTTAGTGTAATGAGCAGGAGGTGAGAGTGGTGTTAAACTCTGAGCGGTTCTCTGTAGGTGCTCCAGGTGAGGAGAATAAACCATGGAGGAGGAGGACAGTCCTAAGAAACTCACCAGATTTACTGCAGATTTACACTTTAGAATATCAGCTCCGGTAACTTCAGGGTTCTGGGGTCGAATCCCAAATAGTGTTAAATGTAAAGCTAGTGCACTATGTAGGGTGTACACTCCCTTGTTCCACACTCCAGTAGTGCCCTTGATCAGGGGTTAGAGAGGGGTTTGGGATTCAGCCTCGTGTTAGATGCTAGTTATCTTTGTAGCTAAGCGTTAGCCGTGAACAGAACGACGCGGACGGTACAGAGGCGATTCAGAAGGACTTAGAAGTGATTAGTGCAGAGATGCGAGGCGTGTTGTTTAAGACGACATAACGTCATCAGATGTGTGTTGTCGCTGAAAGTGCCTGACACACACACAGTCAGTGTCATTAACCACTGGACAACACCTGGGACACGCCCAGTCACACACACAGTCAGTGTCATTAACCACTGGACAACACCTGGGACACGCCCAGTCACACACACAGTTAGTGTCATTAACCACTGGGCAACACCTGGGACACGCCCAGTCACACACACAGTTAGTGTCCTTAACCACTGGACCACACCTGGGACACGCCCAGTCACACCCACAGTGTCATTAACCACTGGACAACACCTGGGACACGCCCAGTCACACACACAGTCAGTGTCATTAACCACTGGACCACACCTGGGACACGCCAGTCACACCCACAGTCAGTGTCATTAACCACTGGGCAACACCTGGGACACGCCCAGTCACACACACAGTTAGTGTCATTAACCACTGGGCAACACCTGGGACACGCCCAGTCACACACACACACACAGTGTCATTAACCACTGGACAACACCTGGCAGATTGTTTTTCTATTGTACTAAAATAAATATGTAAACACAGGAGTTACATCATACATCAGGAGTTACATACAATTTTCTTCAGGGAAAACTTGAACACAAAGGAGTAAAAAATGTTACATTTACAGCTTATCAGTTTGTTCCTAATGGACAAGCTGGAGATGAAGGAGGCAGTGACACTCCCTGAGACGACATGAGGAAAACGGGATCTGACACTCGCCCCCTAGTGGACGTCTTGTATATCGATTACACTTTAATAACTATGGGCAGAGTTTTATTACACCCTGTAACTGTTAACTCTGGAGCTGTGTATAACACTAACTATCTGACTAGCTGGCCACATCCATGAAGATCAAAAGATTATAAAATATGGCGATGACCACCAAGGAAATGTGAAGTCTCACCACATTCTCACAGCTTCACTAGCACGCAAAAAATCAGTGGACATCAGATCTTCTTCTTACATGGACACGTTTATTAATTTCTTACAGAGTTAAAGCCTCCTCCGGATACTCGAGCTTCCTGAGTGGTTCCTTAAGTTGTTTAAACTACATCCACACCTTAAATAACTAGAGTCTCAGTTGTGCACACTTGTATCACCTGTCCCCAGTAGTAACAAGAATGTGTGTGTGTGTGTGTGTGTGTGTGTGTGTGTGTGTGTGTGTGTGTGTGTGTGTGTGTGTGTGTGTGTGTGTAAAGAGAGATAACGTGACTTTATTGTTATTGTAGTGACACAACGAAAATTGTGTGTATTTGTGTGGAGAAGAAGAACTCATGGCTTAAGTTCAGATAAAATCACTCATTTAGGCTAGAGAGTAATTTTTAAATAAGGTTTTAAGATTAGATTAGATTAGATTAAATTAGATTAAACTTCACTGTTATTGTGCAAACATACGTGTACAGAGCGAGTGAAATGCAGTCAGCATCAATCCATAAGTGCATAAGTGGCCTATTTACAATAAATATCAATGTGTTCTACAAACAGAAGGTGCAGTAAAGGTGTGTGTGTGTGTGTGTGTGTGTGTGTGTGTGTGTGTGTGTGTGTGTGTGTGTGTGCATTTATACTCTGCAGTAGTGCGATGATAAACTGTTGAAAGAGGTTTTGTTGAATAATCAGCTCCAATACCGACATACCTACAGTATATTAGTTCAATATTTGATTAGTGCTTTAAAAAGGTGAGCAGGTCTCTCCTGCTGCTCTTCACACACTCGGTCCGGATCTCTCTAAGTGTGAGTGTCCGTGCTCTGTAGCAAGACATGTCCTTGTAGAGGAAGATAAAAGCCCTCCTTGATTCACTGGAGAACAAGCCTGCACCATGAGAGATCCAGCTAATTGGCTCCTTTGTCAGAGACGTGTCAGGAGAAGGGTGCTTTTTTTGACAGCCATGAGCTTGGATAGGGTTTTACACACACACACACACACACACACACACACACACACACACACACATGGGAGGCAGGAACAGAGATAGAGAGGACGAGTTTGAGGATGAAGAGGCAGCTGGTTCCCTTTTTAGCACAGAGGAGGGACCAGAGACTCCATGCTGATGTCTTCATGATGAGACAGCCTCAGGACGTCCATCACACTCCATACCGGTCAGTTGGCTTGGAGTGGCGCGGCCATCACACCTCCACAGACAGCTATCTTGTAGTGAGTGAGACATTGCCAAATATTACATCAGGACGAGTGGCAGATCATCAGTGCGGCTCTGGAGCATCAGTGGAACATTACATGCAAATATTTCCATTTTCACGACAGTTATATCAAAGCGCATTAACCACAACACTGCTCACATTTCTCATCTCAGCACTGCCAGGATTTTAATGCAGTAATACAACGGAATATTTGACACGGGGGTGTTAACTGCTGTGAGTCCAGGCCTGTTGACACAGGGGTTCTAGCTCCCATGCTGCTGCTCCTGTCCTAGAACCGTCCACATTACATGTACAACCACGTTCCAATCTGATATTAAATATGGCTCAAGTTGTCACTAGCATGGACAGAGCTGAATTAATATCTTATACGCTATATGGACAAAAGTATTTGAACAAACCTGTTAATTATTAAATTCAATCAGGCCTCTTATCCCCAGTGAAGGACAATCTTAATGCTTCAGCTTAACAAGACATCTTGGACGGTGCTATACTTCACTTAACTTTGTGCCAACAGTTTGTTGAAGGCCCTTTTCTATGTCAACATGACTCCACCTCCGTGCACAAAGCGAGGACTATAAAGACACGGTGTGATGAGTTGAGTGTGGAAGAACTCGAGCGGCCCGAACACAGAGCCCTGACCTCAACCCCATCGAGCACCTTCGTGATGAACTGGAACTGGAGGTTGTGAGCTGGACCTTCTCGTCCAACATCAGTGTCTGACCTCATAAACACTCTACAGAATGAACGGACACGAACTCACACAGAAACACTCTGTCATCTTGTGGACGGCCTTCAGAGAAGAGTGGAAGCTGTTAGAGCTGCAGAACCAACTGGGAGACCGACTCCATACTGAAGTGTGTGAATCTGGATACAATGTCACTGCAGATTTTGACAAATACTTTTGTCTGTATAAAATAAACCAGTCATAATCTTGATCAAATGACATACTTTTAAGGCTCAATGGAAATCTTAGCATAACATGCTGATTAGAATTTATCATTTACGTACTGTTACTTGGGTGTTTGTTGGTCCATGAACACACTTTACACAAACTTGGCTCTGATCCATATTGGTCTTGCAATAATTTTACAGATCATATATTTGTTACATGATGTTCACATGTTGGTCCGACAGAAGTATTATATGAAAGCTAAAAAGCCCCAAATAAGTCAAACATTGGCCCTAAATTGTCATATAAAGATTGTAAATTTGTGTTAATGTAGCTCTGGATAGGTCGTACGCCTGTTCTATGATGAGTCCATAAATCCCACATTAATTCTGCAATGTCGCTATATAGATCCTACATCTGTTCCATAATGAACATTTGGTCTGCATTGGCTGTACATAGACCCGACATACTGAACATCCTACAACGATGCTACATGTATCCTACAGTGGCCCTACAAAGATCCATCACTTGCTCTTCGATGATCTTACCCAGATTCTACATCAGCCCGACATCCGGCCCTACATACACACTACCATTAAAAAGTTTGTGCACCCCCTCTAACTCCACGGTCGTTCCTGATGTTTATTTCTTTCTACACTGTAACACAACACTGAAGGCGTTTCTCTAAAACACACAATAATCTCCTCTGAACAGTTGATATTGAGATGTTTACCTGCTACTTCTGCTCTGTGAAGCTTCATAACGGCTCTAAACTGAGGTGCTGGTTGTTAATTGGTGATTTCTGAGGCTGGTGACTCTAAATGAGCTTCTCCTCTGCAGCAGTAAGTTTTGGTCTCGTTTTCCTGGGAAGGTCTTCATGAGAGACAGTTTCATCCTGGAGCTTGATGGGGTTTACACACACACTCGACACAATACTGTTCTTACAGGAACTGATCCAGAACAGCCGACCTTCAGGTCTTAAAATAACAACTGACTGTTACTGTTGTTACTTAATTCCATAATTCCATGTGTGTTAGTTCACAGTTATGAAATCTCTGGTATTGTTTTAGAAAGTAGAAAATAAGTCTAAATGTACCGGCCACGCCAGGTTCTGCATTCCTGTAGCTCCACAGCGGTCACACACTCATCGTCTGAAACCCAGTGTTAGCATTACAATGGCTCTAGATATGTCCTATACTGATTATCCAACATACGTCTTGTCTTCATGGCTTCTACAATGGCTGAACGTTTGCCCTATGAAACCCCTGCACAGGTCCAGCTGAGGCTCAGTGTTAGTCGTCTGAAAGCCCTAGACGATACTGTATTAGTCTTATAACTGACCATCAGTGCTGTATCATTGACCCGCCGTGGTTCTATAGTATTCTTAACGCTTTAATGAACCTGGATTAAACACACGATATAGTATTTAGCCGGATGGGGTTGAACTCGCTAACGCGTACACGGCAGGCGCCCCTGGAGGAGTCTCAGTGTTGTTCAATACATTTAATACATTTAACACGCCTTTGGCTAATGTGAGAACAATATCATAAAATACCAGCGCGTCGTTCCTACAGGGGTTTAGCATGTAACACGGATTAAAGCGTCAATGCTGGGATGCCAGGCTGAGCTGTCAGTCAAGAAATGAATAATAACCCACACGCCATCAACACCAGCACTGACCTCTGTCACATTCGTAGTCCATTAAATCTTTACGTTGTGATGTATTTCCATCCCTACCAGACTTTATTAACCTCATGAGGCCTTGCTAATGAGCCGCTCAGGAAGTGTGCAGATGAAAGAGTTTCAGGGAGCAGGACTGAAATGCTGATGTAAGTAATTGGCGTTTGAGGATTCTAGAAAGATAATACAGGTCCCGTTTAAAACGCGGCGTTCCATTGGTTGGGACATAAATGAAGTCTTTTGACTTTGACAGCTTTTCAGCTATAATCTAGCGAACATCAGAGGCTTCTGGAAGAAACGTGATTGAGTTGAGAGGGAAAAAAATTGGTCCAGCATCCAGTGGAGTCGTGATTGTGTTTCAGATTTTTTGGGTGAAAATTTTATACCTGGAATACAGATTTAGCAGGATATCAGAGTGCCGGCCATTTTGCCCCCTTTCTCTTTTAATGTCACGGTAAAAGTGTACGTGTGTCTTGATCTCAGACTGGTACAGTATATTGGTCTTACATACACACAGAAGGTTCTACACCGGAGTTACTTTGGCTCTACAGTGGTCCTGTAGGTCCAGTAGGTCCAGTGTCTGGTCAGTAATGGTCCAGCAGTGGCCAGTGCCTGATGCTACATGGCTGTAGATGACTTTAAATTAGATCTCAGTGTTTCCTAAAAGTCTAGTCCTTGTTCTTTTCATTTCAGACCTAAGATGGCTTAGGGACTAACAATAGAAGACTTAATAAAAACCAGACCTACGTAACACAACGTGAATTTTTTCTTTTGGATATCTGAAGTCAGCAGTCTGTCAGAATCAGCCCAGAGCAGTCGCTGTGCTAAGGGAGGAAATCACGTCTGCATGGAGAGCAGTTTTTTGGTTTGTTTTTTCACCATGAATCGTATTCATCCTGTGGATCCAGACTTTTGAGCCAACCTATAAATTGGTCTTCTACATCGTTCCTAGAGTATATGGGACCTTCGCTGGCCGAACGTGGGCCGTCTATTGACCCGCTAATGATCCTCCCGCATGAGAGCTACCGTGTGTCCCGTATTACTCTGTAGTTCTCCTACATACTTTAGATTAGTCTTCTCTGCGGTGCTGTGTTGTCTGGCCATGGGTAGCTCTCGTATTGATCGTTACTGTTTACTGATCTATAGTTGACATCGCACTGATGATGATTTAAAGCTAAATTGTTTGTGTGATTATTAATCACTGTATATTAGACCTGTCTGTATCCCACATTGTCCCGGCGCTGGCCCTGTCTCGGCTAGACCGTTGCTCCTATAGATTATTCCTGGCACAGAAGTTAGTTCTGCCGTAGACCTAAATTGGTTCTCTATTGGCGTCACAATGCCTGAATACAAACCCTGCTCTGGTTAACGCCTCGATTAAACACCACTTTTGCATTTTGTTATTAACAGCACTGTTATTAACAGTCTTCGATCTACACCTGTCATCCATTAGGCGGAGTTCCTCATACCGCTCCAGTCACCACTGCATCGTAAAGTGCCTTTGAGAACCTCCTTTGCTGTTAGTGCTGTTGCCGTGACCCATCCTGAGGTCCTTATGTCCTCAGCAGGAGAGTGTCCTAATGGGGGACGCAGCGAGAGAGCTGGAGACACACTCCGTAGTGTACGAGAGGGAAGAGAGAGTGCACCCTGGAGAGTGATGAGGAGACGAGAGAAATGGTGGCTCGAGTCGATAAAGAGAGAGAGAGAGAGAGAGACTTGATTTTCAATCTTGTGAATATGTCAATGTGTGCATGTGAGTGTGTGTGTGCATGTGTGTGTGTGCGCATGTGTATGTGTGTGTGTGTATGTGTGTGTGCGTGTGTATGTGTGTGTGTGCATGTGTATGTGTGTGTGTGTATGTGTGTGTGCATGTGAGTGTGTGTGTGCATGTGTGTGTGTGTGTGTGTATGTGTGTGTGTGCATGTGTGTGTGTGTGCATGTGTATGTGTGTGTGTGTATGTGTGTGTGTGCGTGTGTATGTGTGTGTGTGTGTTTCTGTATGTCTGTCACGTCCATCAAACTCCATAGTCCATATTTGTTTGGCGCAAGGGGCGAAAAGTCAAATATTTCCTTTATCTTTTTTTCCGTCTCCTCGGCCTCCCGTGTGTATTTGTTTGGTAAACAGACCCAGACACACTCGGAAATTAATGAAAAATATCAGCCACTGAGCTAATAGAGCAAAAATGACAGTCTGACTAAACCGTGATAGGAATTTTATTTCCTCTGTTTGCTTTTCACTGGCTACAAATCAATGAGGCCGATAGACACAGCGTCAGTGATCAGCAACAGCACGGCTTCATCATACACACCTAAACACACCCGGCCGTGCGTAACAACCAACGTCTGTCCTTCTCTTCCAATGAAATCTTAAACGAGCAACGATTAAGACATTTAGCGTATACAGTAAAGCTATATTACAATATAAGTAATTATATGTATACGTGGTGGCGTAGTGGTGGCGTCGCCTTGCCCCGTCAGGGTCTGGGTTCGATTCCCACCTGGGGGTCTGTGTGCATGGAGTTTGTATGTTCTCCGCGTGTCCAGGGTGTAGCCCCGCCTCCTGCCCCAAGTCTCAGGATGCAGTGCTGTAGACACTGAATTAATACACTGAAGTGATACAGTCTGTTAATTTCTTCATTGTCACACTGATGCGAGCCCTTAACATCCATATCCATAATATTAATTTAAGCTGAAAACCTGGTTTAGTGAATATAAAGCGAGCAGCTCGTACCTGCGAGCCCGGAGCACTGAGACTCTCACACTTCATGTTCACGGTTTATTCAGCCAGGTTATGTAGAGGTATTGGGGTCTGGCTATTTATTTATTTATTTATTTATTTTTCTTTAGGTTGCCATTTCCAGCAGTTTGAAGCTGTAATTTACACGAATGTATAAGAAATAACAGGAGGTTTATCCAGGCGCATTCGGTAAAACGTCTCTTTTGCCAACATGCCACACGGGCCCTTGACGTCACGTCTCAACGTGTCACACTGGAGCTGCGGGTGAAGTAAACAAGTGTGTATTACAGTTTGTACAGAGATAATCAGAGTAACACGAGGCTCGAATCAATTAGGCCGGAGTGACAAGTACCAGTTCTGACACGAGCTGACACGGAGGAGGCAGAGATCTGGAAATGTTGGCGCACACAGAGTTCTGACTCGACGCTGCAGTGGTGAGTCAATACCAGACCTGTGCGAGAACATTACCAAACATTTACACGGTGAAAAGGAGAGGATGGAATAAAAATACCGACCTGTGTTGAGCAGTTTAATCCTCTTTTCAAAATGTTGCTAAAAGTCTTGATCTAACTCTCAATCGTTTTATTTAATTTCTAAAAAAAAAATAAAAAATGTTATAGTGTAGCGCCCAAAGCATCACTAACGTACTTTTGACTCATCGCTGGATGCAAGGCCGAGCGTTTCTGTTAAACTCAGACTCGCTTTGCAGTCGTCTGGTGAATAGTCAAAGCTCTTTCTTCTTCATCAGTTGAACGTGCGCTGGGAAAAGAAATTTGTAGCAATAACTAATCGTTTTAAATTGAGTACATGAAACTAACGGTGTCTAAAGGTGAATGGAGCTGTTTTCAGTCTGATCAGCCTGGCCTGGAATTAAATTTAAATTCCAAAGTATCTCTGCAGATTTTGTATGGACTTCTATGGAAATCGTTGCCCATATTCACGTGTGGTAACTTAATGTTTCAATCAAGAAATATAAAAACATCCATCTTGTACAAGGATAAAAAAGAAGCTTTAAAACATCGTGGGAGCCATTTTGAATTTGTATATCCTGTAGAATCCGGAGGCAGCGTGGTGGAGAGCACTGTGGCGTTTTCCTCCCAGAGTCCAAAGACAATTAACTGGCATTTCCACCATCCCCGCGATGTGTGAGTGTGTGAGCAGCCTGTGTCCTGCAATCACCCCATCCAGGGTGGCCCCCGCCCCATGCCGCGACTCCTCTGGGATCGACTCCCGGCCTCCCTCGACTCTGTGCAGGGTAACGAGCGAGTTAGTGTAGAGTCCAGATCCTTTCGTGCAATGTGTTTCAGTGAAAGGACGAGGAGACCGCACACACTGACCCCAGGCCACTGAAGACCGTTTACAGGAAGCAGAACGATTGTTTGAAGAAGATGTGAGATTGATGTTCTGTCATGCTCTCGATGAAGCGAACTGTTTCAATGCCAAAACATCTTAAACATAAAAATAGAAACCTGAACTGAGCTGAACTAAATGTCCCATGACGTCCCTAATTGATTAATTACTCGGTACAGTATCAGTAGAGGGATTAAAGAGTGGCAAAAAAAACAAAGTGCTCGTAGTCGGTGTGAAAATAAATAAGGTATCCATGCATTTAATTTCCGACAAAAAGACTCTGCTCCCTCAAGGGTTCTTCGGATATTTAACGAGCCTGGCTTTTGGAAGCGCTTCAGTACCGACTCTTACTGAAGACACAAACTCGAGGAAACACCTCCTTTAGGAGACGTTTCAAAAAGCACACGTACAGCATTTTCCATGTAATTCACAGTGTACAGTACAGTCCAGACGCTTCTGTGTGAACTCATGCGGTCAGACGCGTCTCCTGGTCAATCCTGCGCTTCCTCTCCTGTGTTGCACTGAGTATTTCTGATGCCAGATGCCATGATGGTGATGGACAGCTGATGACTGATGAAGAAAGTTCTTGGCCTTCAACTGGCAGTCTTAATTTCATGATTGACAGCTCAGATCGTTATCACAGGAGCTTCAGAACGAGCCAAAAGACACGAGCCTGCTGTGTCAATACAAAGTAGGGCATAAAAGGTGAATATCTACATGCACAGAATAAAAACAATAGTAGGAATTTATTTACCTAAATAGAGGGATGTTCAAGTCAAACCGGGACTTTTGCAGACTTAAGGCGTTAAAAATCGACATTTACAGAAGACTTCAGTCACAGTACGGTGATGAGACTCACCGCAGTCGAACATCTGAACAGTGGAAACGTTTTAAAGAAGGTCGTACATCTGTGAATGACGATCCCGGTCGAGGTGACTCGGAGAACCCTGAAGTCGTTCCCGTAAACATCCAGCAGGTGGAACGCCTGATCCTTGAAAATGACGCCAAATTGTGGACGCAATCTGTGTGTGGGAACTGTACACACACACACACACTTATTCACCAACACCACTCACACATTGCAGAACTCGGCTCTGCCTTTTTTCACCGTCAGGACTAAAAATCTAGCGCTTCATTAGTTTAATGTTCCCTCATGACGGCTTTGTCTCCTTGTCTTTTGGGAGCTCTGCAGAACCTCCAAAGGGTCTGAGACATACAGAATCTCTGCCAAAAGGCCAGGTGCATCTTCAACGTGGCACGTTTCCCGTCTCACCCTGATGATTTCATTTAAAACTATCGGCTGTATTCAGAGTTCGGTGATGATTTAACACACATTAGACGTTACATGTTACTATAAGCCGAAGCGCTATTTAGAAGTTGAGGTAGAGTTGCACACAAGGAGGCGGAGTTTGAGTTCTGGGCTTGAGACGTAACGCTGCTTTTATCCTTTTAAAGGCAAGAGACAAAAGCGTGAACGTTGGGTCAGGATTGCTGATTCTTTTGCCTTCATTGAAAAAAAGAAGCCCTCTTGAGCTTCTCTAAAGGCTGCCAGATCTAACAGGCAGAGACAAAAGCTCTTTAGCACATCATTAGAAGAGCCTCGCTTCATGGAAATAGAGACGGCGTGTATCCTGAGAGTCGCTGTCCTGGTCACTCACACTAATGATCACTCATTAGGCCAAAGGTGCGGCCTCTTATAGAAAAGATTTTTGCCTTTTAGTGAGTTGCATTCTGGTAACAAGCCCATTAGAAGGTCACTGTCAGTTACGACTCCGGAGTTCAGGAAGTCTCGGAAGCAGTGGGTGGTTTGGTGAAATGTAAAACTGGCTTCCCTGTAAATCGTCTCATAGTCAGAGAGAGGCGTTACAGAAATCCAGATGTAGATTTGGCCTCTTAATAAACGAGGCAGCAGCGACAGTGATGAGGAGATGAAACGAGGAGAGAACCTCAAGAGGAACCAGACTCGAGAGAAACCAGACTCGAGAGAAACCCGAATCGAGAGAAACCCGAATCGAGAGAAACCCGAATCAAGAGAAACCAGACTAGAGAGGAACCCGACTCGGGAGCAACCCGACTCGAGAGGAACCCGACTCGAGAGGAACCCGACTCGAGGGGAACCCGACTCAAGAGAAACCAGTCTCGAGAGGAACCCGACTCGAGAGGAACCCGACTCGAGGGGAACCCGACTCGAGAGGAACCCGACTCGAGAGGAACCAGACTCGAGAGGAACCCGACTCGAGAGGAACCCGACTCGAGAGGAACCCGACTCGAGGGGAACCCGACTCGAGAGGAACCCGACTCGAGGGGAACCCGACTCGAGAGGAACCCGACTCGAGGGGAACCCGACTCGAGAGGAACCCGACTCGAGAGGAACCCGACTCAAGAGAAACCAGTCTCGAGAGGAACCCGACTCGAGAGGAACCCGACTCGAGGGGAACCCGACTCGAGAGGAACCCGACTCGAGGGGAACCCGACTCGAGAGGAACCCGACTCGAGAGGAACCCGACTCAAGAGAAACCAGTCTCGAGAGGAACCCGACTCGAGAGGAACCCGACTCGAGGGGAACCCGACTCGAGAGGAACCCGACTCGAGGGGAACCAGACTCGAGAGAAACCCGAATCGAGAGAAACCCGAATCGAGAGAAACCCGAATCAAGAGAAACCAGACTAGAGAGGAACCCGACTCGGGAGCAACCAGACTCGAGAGGAACCAGACTCGAGAGGAACCCGACTCGAGAGGAACCAGACTCGAGGGGAACCCGACTCAAGAGAAACCAGTCTCGAGAGGAACCCGACTCGAGAGGAACCCGACTCGAGGGGAACCCGACTCGAGAGGAACCCGACTCGAGAGGAACCAGACTCGAGAGGAACCCGACTCGAGAGGAACCCGACTCGAGAGGAACCAGACCCGACATGATCAGGACGTATTCAGGAGGAGTAGTATTTCGAGTTGAGTTAAACACACATAGTGAGGATTTAATATGTATTTAGACCTCAGACTTTAGAGTTATCTCAAGGCGGAGGAGTTTATCTAATGCATATACCTTTTATTTTTTGGGGGGTGGAGTTTATCTAATACACAGACCTTTTCATTCCCAGGTGGAGTTTGTCTAACACACAGCGACATTCTCACTCATGAGGTTAAATCTAACTGTGTAACGTTTTGCTCAAGTTTGCTGAGAGTCACTATCAAGCCTGAACGCCATCGTCTAACAGTTTATTGTAACCAGAATCTATTTCCTGTTTTAAGTCTAAAGTCAGCATTTTCTATCCCAGGTTTAAACCCTGAATCGAGTCCTGGGATAAACACAGATTGAACCTACAGCATTCGGATGAGATCATACTTTAGGACCAGAACAAATATCTGAGCTCCTACACATAATTCCTTCATATTAACTAATAAACATGCATTCTTTGTTTAATATTTTGCTTTCTGATGGTCACAGTTGGGTCAATTCCAGGAACACCGGACATGTGGTGGGAATAAACACGTTCATTCTCATTCACAGCTAGAAATTCACACACTTTATAAAGAGTGCTACATATCATGTTTTCTTCAAAATAAAAACACCAAGTGTTCATGAAAATGCCATACAAATAAATCAAGTATGCCTGAAAGGTAGAATTTTGGAGGTGAGTGCACCATTCAACTGAAACAAAATGTACTTTTGGCAGTAAAGAACTGAATATATGAGTTATCCAGAGGCAAGGGAACGAACTGGGGGTCTGCCATGAGCAGAACTTTGAAGGTTTTATCCTTTTATGGTTGGTGAATGCCAGGAATAACAAACTGTAATTTTGTAAATAAAAAAATGAATGCAGTTGAAGTGAAAGAAGTTACAAAGAAAAAAAGTCAGCACAAATATGTATTATAAATGACTCCTACCTGATAAGAAAAGACAGCGAGAAAAACACTAAAAGTAAGCACAATCATCTTCAGGGAAGGAACAGAAATTCTGAACAGACATGAAAGTTTACTGAGGAAACATCAGGCCACGTGTTCCAGAGGAGGAATCTGAGGAACCTTCTGAGTCAGTGGTCTGGATTTGTGATCGTACCTGCTGTGATTTGCATAGTATCAAGAAAATTGCAAACATTGCATTTGCAACTGCCGCACCAAAATTTCAGCATCTCTGAAAAACTCAAAATGATTCTTAAATAGTATCTTGACCAACAGGACCACATGGCATTAGTACCAGAATATGAGGCTTTTGATATGGAACCAACAATAGCAGACTTTGGGATTCCTCCAACTCCACACACTCTTTAGAGATGCCAGATGACTCTGCCTTTTATAGTCCAGCACAAAGTCAGTCAGGCAGTCAGCAGGACAGATTTGAGTCATCAGTGAACCTCAGCCAAGATTGTAGCAGGGCTTTTGTGTCCATCTCACATTGTCAAGGCACTGGTACCCTTGACTCTACCTTTGAAGGCAATTGAGGGTTGGATCCTTCAGAAATGCATGAAATACGCTCATTTTAAAAAATACACTTGAATGTAGATGATGTAGCATTGAGCATAACCAGCATGTGTATTATATATTTTATATACATACTGTATACACCAATCAGAAATAGCATTATGACATTATGACCAGTGACAGGTGAACGGAATAACATCAATTATCTCGTTGCACTGGCACGTGGAAGTGGGTGTGGCATATCAGTCAGCAAGGGAACATTTTGACCCTGATGCTGATGTGGTGAAAAAGCTGAAGAAATGGTCACGTGTAAGGATTTGAGCAACTTTAACAAGGACCACATTGAAATGTTTAGAGAATTGGGTCAGAGCAACTTCAAACCTGGAGATCTTGTGTGTTGTTCCCGTTCTGCAGTGGTCAAGACATAGCAATGCGGGTCCAAGGAAGGAAAAGCAGTGAAGCGGCGAAAGGGGCAGGGTTGCCCAGGGTCATGGGGAGTGATGGCTGAGAGCTACTATAGCTCAAACTGGTGAAAAGGTTAATGCTGGTTCTGATAGAAAGGAGTCAGAACACAAAGCATATCGCTGTTTTGGGGGCGAAAGGGGGGACCTACTAAACATTAGGCTGTTCGTCATAATGTTATGGCTGATCAGTGTAAAGTCCCTATTTTAAGATTTTGGAAAAAGCTAAAACCACATGACAGTGCACTGACCTGTATTACTTCTCTCTTATTTGCCTGACCTGGGCTAGTCTGGAGTTCCTAACTTCTGGGAACCCAGGAACATCATAAGAATGGGTACTAGGACCATTTTAATTTTAGAAAATGTCTGGAGTTAAAGCTGCCACACCCATTTTGATTGTAATACCAAGTACTGGTACTTGGACCATATTTATGTATTGTAAAAATTAGCTTAGCCTCCTGATACAACTTTATATATAATATATATATATATATATATATAATTATTATAATTTCTAAAAATAATAATAATAAATTGGAAATTGCGTTTGTGACTGAAACACTTGCTCAGTACTATTTTTTTACTCTTACTTGAGTAATATTTTGCATGACTACTTTTTACTTCTACTTGAGTAATATTATTTTGAAGTACAGCTACTCTTACTTGAGTACATTTTTTGGCTCCTCTATACCACCTCTGCCCATCATACATAGTGTCCACTGTACGAGCCTCTGGAGACAGTGTTATGATCTGGGGTCGCTTCAGTCGCTCAGGTCGAGACTCAGCAACGTTATGTGGAAATAAAATGAAGTCACATGACCACCTGAATGTATTGAATCACCAGCACATCACAACTATGGAGGGTTTAATTCTCTGATGGAGGACGTCATGTTCCAGGAGAGTGTGAGACAGCGGTTCTGGGAGCACGAGGAATCATTTTCACACACGAACTGGACACCACAGAGTCCTGACCTTAATCCGGGTGAACGTTTTTGGACGTGTTGGAGGAAATTACAGAGCGATTCGAACCTCCTGTCAACAATACAAGTTCTGGGCCAAAAAAATCAAGCAACTCTGGACAGAAAAAAATGTTCTGTGTACTAGAATCTTTTTTTCCCATCATGAACGTTCTATACCTTGCAGTCACTGTAACCCCACTGTAAGTGCCAGTACTTGGCCGACATTACCTGAATTCTTCATTGTTCAACCTGATACGCCTGATACATCTTGCTGTTGTAATCCCAAGCATGGATACTAGGACATAATTATCTAAAGTGAACCTGTACCATTGCTATCCCCTAGTTAATGTAAGGCCCAGCAATGGTGACTGGGACCTACAGTATGTATTTTATAGTAAAAATATTTGATTGCAGCTGATATTCCTAACTCCAAGTATAGGGATTAGGACCGTTTCAAATACAGGGGCGTGTTGTCTGCTTTCACAGCTGTGTTTTTACTGTATTATAACACTTCAGTTTAAAAGTGTGTGTATATGATCATTAAAGACCAAAGGAAAATAAGAATAAAGACAATAATAATAATAAAAATGGGAATAATAATAATAATGCAGATTTGTGTGGAAGGTGTAATGAAGATTTTAAAAATACCTCAAACCGCATTTGCTGCAGTTTATAATGAGAACTCTGGTTAATGATGCATTTTTTTGCAATGGGATAAAACAGATCTAATCTATTCTTGAATAATATCAACTGCATCAAATTTCACATCATTTTTTTTTTCTTACAATAAATGAAGCAAAAATGTATTTTGCTGGAGGACTCAGAGTTTTAGACGCCACTGTAGCTCCTTTCAAAAAGTCGTAAATCATGCTGGGGTAAAATCGTTAATGAGACAATTAGTGCTGCATCCAGGGGGAAATCTGGAAGAATTGTTTATTTATTTATTTATTTATTTTTACAAAGAGAATGCACAGAAAGAGAGAGAGAGAAAAAAAAAACCCTAAAACAGCTCCATCTCTTTGGCAGCATGAGGGCTTGACTGAAGGCTGAATGAAACGAGACATTGGAGATTACGTGTTTGTTTTTATTAATGAGCTGCTAAAATCCACAGAGGAGAATTTATGTTTTTGTGTTGCTGTTTCTGATGTTCAGGCTCACATCAGTTAAAATCCAAAGGAAGATGAGCAGACATGCTGAGGGCACCTTGAGAGCACTGCGGCATGCTGGGATACGCAGCTTTGCTTCTGTTTACGTGATAGATAGCTGGATGGAACATTTACTGAGGCTGTAAAAAGAAACTGCAATTTTTCAAGCAGCCAAACGGTGGATGTATGAAATAAAACACAGGACGAATATTACGTAGTAAAACATCCAATAAATACAATAACGCTGTGCTGCACACTGTTTACACGCACGCCTTTATAGGTGTATTCACGTTTCTCATGATTTTTGGACTCATTTCTCCCCTAATATGACCTAATATTGATCGATTTGTTATTCTGTTGCTATTAAGCGTAAATGACATGATATAACTCATTGCATTAGTGTTTCTGGAACGGATTTTGAAGCTTGGCCAGTGTGAGAACAGGAAGTGACATCATTTATAAACATTTGCACCAATGCATGGAGAAAAGGCAAATAAGGGTGTGGAAAATAACTAACCAAGCAAATCTTTATTAACTCTCTGAAGGTACGTGTAAGCAGATTGAATCTTATCAAGCGTAGCTGTAGTTCTATGTGTAGTCATAGATGTAGTCAGGGCTTGATTTGAGGGAGTGGGGGGGGGGGGGTGTTGATGGGGGAGCATCCCCCCTGTTAAAAAAAAAATACAAAACCACTCTGTTAAACCACCAACCCCCTTAATAATGCTGTGTGTTTTGTAATATTTCTTATGAAAATGAAATATTAAAATCCTCTATAAATAATAATGGTGATTAGCCAATCAGAATTCAGTTCAATTCAATTTCATCTGTATAGCGCTTTTACCAATTGTCATTGTAACGCTCACAAGCTCACCAAAGTTTGTGTCAGTTTTCGCGCTGGTCACATTTTCGCAATGCCCAAGATAACAGTTCAAGCACAGCTTTTG